>JASSUY010042694.1:0-28699 GCA_032466535.1 Forpus xanthops
CCTGCCCATGGCAGGGGGGTTGGAACTAGATGATCTTAAGGTCCTTTCCAACCCTAACTATTCTATGATTCTGTGATGCAGTAAAGGGGAGTTGTCCATCTTCTCGTAAAGGGGAACACAGCTTCCCTTTCTCATCTTTCAGCTCCTGTCCTTGTCATTTCTGTAGAATATCATTAAGGGTTCATTGTGGGTGAAGCATAATTTCATCTTATTTCCTAGGTAGCTAGCTAATGCTTTTGCTGTAGTAGTGCTCATGTAAGAGATACGTGGCAGGACCTTAACTCAACACTTCCTGGTTTTCCATTGTTTCGTGAATTAAGCTCTTAGGCTCAGGAAGAGCCAGAAGTGCACTGACTGTTTTTGAAAAACCACAGTCTTAATTAAGTGTTTTCAAGGAGTGGTTTTGGGTTTCTTGATTTTGTTTTCTTTTTTTAGTTGCTGTTTCTTTCAGTAGTACAGGACCTTGTATATGGGTCAGCTGTGCAACAGTTATAGAAGCAGAGAGATAGTAGTGTTTGAGGTGCAGAAGACTAAATGATACTTAGAGGGCTGTATAAAAATTCCATTACAAAACTGGACAGCTAGATTAGAAGGTAAATGTGTATTGCTGTCTCCATTAGTGTACAACAGCTTTATTAATTAATTTAGTTAATTATTAATTTGTTTCTTCACCCGTGCTTCTTAAGGAAGGATGCCAGTGCAGAATTAAGCACTAGCTACTTGCATTGTTGCTTGGGAAGGCATCTCTCCCTAGGTATTGTACAGTCTCTCTTTACCACCACGGTGTAATACCTTAATTATTATCTCCAATACAATCAATGCCAGGATATGTTTTCACATTTTCATTGTGTGTGTCCCTTCCTGCTCCCCTGAGACATTTGAATTCCCATCATTGGCATGTGTGATCCTGGTCTGTGCTCCCCTGTCGGTGAGCAGTACTTTGGCAGACTTCTCATGCTTCTAGGGTGTTGAAGATGTACTGCAGCAGCCCCTTCTAGTGGTCCCTTCCATGGATCTTGACTTTTTCTCCCTACCTGTTGGCCATCCTGGCTCTTCTTCTCAGGTGGAAATGTGGGGGACAAAGCACATCCTGTGCCCCCAGTTCTTTCAGGCCTTGGCACAGGTGGAGCAGTGAGCAGTTCCTTGCAGTGGCTCCAGCTCCTGGGCAGCTTTGTGGCAGGAGGGGAGGAAGCTGGCCAGACACCTTACTTCCTTGTTGGTCTTGGTTTTGCACCATTTCCAAAAGCGTTCAGGAGTGCCCCCAAGATGTATTGCTATGAAATTCTTAGTTACTTAATGTGGAGGAAGCTCTCAGAAGCCATCAGTGTTTGTGGGCTCACCTGTAGTCTATAGAGGAAGAGGTGCCTGTATTTCAAAGGATCAGAATTTGACCCAAAGATCTTGTTGTCTTCCCCCAAGAAACTGCTGACCCATTTGTCTTGTGTTTGAAACTGTGCACAGAATGCCAATGTAAGAAAGATTACTTCTTTGAGGTGCTTAACATATTGTTTGTATGGGGAGAGTAGGGAATTTCACGGGGCTGTATTACTTACTAATCTTTTGGCAGTAGTCTAAGATCTAGTTAGCACTTTCCTGATTGAGAGCCTTCCAGGGAAAACTGGGTATATGGACTAACTCTTGAGTGAGTACCTTTTTTACCCTTTTTTTAAGGTGGGTTTTTTGGTTCTGAGAGATTTTTAGCAGGAAAACAGGCATGCTGGATCAGGACTAATTCATTGTGGCCTTTTAGCTTGTGCAGGCACATGATGAGGTTGCCTGTTTCAGGTGTCTGGTCTGTCTTAGCTTTGGAAACAAAAGCTGTGATTAATCTCTTTGAAGTGTGGTAGAAGGTATTATCCTGCCTTGAATTAGAGGGAGATGGAAGCCAGTTTTTATCACAGTGTGTTTCCTAGTCTTGACACTCCTGAATTTTTGACTTCTGTGTTTCTTTAGTTCTCCCTCTCTGTTGTATCTTCACATCTCTCTTTCTCATGCCTTAGGCAGTGTTTCATATTCCAGTTAGCGTTCTGGTTCTGAGGCATCTCAAAGAGTTCTTTTTGCCCTTCTCCCGTGTCATGGTGATAGCTTTCTATTGCTGCAAGTTTTAACAGCGTATTGATTCATTTTCCTGCCAGACTGGTTAGTTCTAATCCTGGTGTCCTTGGTTATTAAGTCTTTTTCCTCAGGTGGATCCATGTTCCTTCTCTCTTCACAGTCACCCAGTACTCATTCATAGAGTTAGTAACATAACTGTATGTTACTCATTCTCTGGATGAGTAACTGGAGAATTATCCACAGCAATTGTTCTCTCTGCATCATTGGCAGAAATCTGCCTTGGCTTGAAACTTCTTCCATGCCATAAAGGCTAAATACATAGTTTTTAACTGAGTAGAGATACCAACTTTGCAGGAATAGGAGTTGCCATGTTAACTACTAGGCAAAACTTGTGGGAAATTACTGGAAGCATGCAAATTTGTAGCACTACAGTACAGATTTACTCTGCTTTTGCTATGATTCATCCTTCTGTACAGCTTTGAATTAAAAAGTACTAATTCTTTTAATCCCTTTGGACAGGTTCAGCAACAGGTTCACCCAAACCTTTCAGCAAAAGAAGATTCCCTATATTACATTGAAGAGTTGATCCTTCAGCTGCTAAACAAACTATGCATTGCTCAGCCACGGACGGTCCAAGATGTAGAGGTAAGATACAAGAAAACCAAGTGCTTGCTTGTAGAATTGCTAGTGAATTTAGGAATTTCGAGCAGTGCAGCTTGAAGCTAAAGCAAGGTAAATCCAAAGAACAGAGCTTGTTAATGCTACTTTTCTAAAAGATTATGTAGTATTCATATTTTAGAACACAAGGTTAATCGGAGTCTAATTTTTCTAGGCAGGGCATCAGAATAGAAATTGTGGGATTTTTCTTTCAATATTATTTTTATAAATGCAGGATACTTTGAAAGATTTTCTGCTGCTTCAGTGCAATTTTGCCTTAATGTAAGGATGTTGGCATTCTTCCTACTCTTTCACATAAATATACAGAAAAAAGTGAATATTGGAATGAACGGTTACTGGTTTTAGGCCTGGATTGTGCATCTGAGGGAATAGAGTTGTATGTTCCTGGAACTTCATTGAGCTCACTGAGACTCTTCTATTATTGCAGCTGTCTGCTTTTGTGTCATCGGTTACAAAATGAGGGCTTTTGTGGAGTCTGCTTCAGTATACAGTGTAGAGGGAGAACGTGCTTTCATGTAGCTGTGACCCATTATAGCTTTGCAGAGTATTAATTTTGCATCAGTCTGTATGTCCAGGATTTTCAGCCTAAACCAAAATGAAGTTCTTGTCTATATTCTATATGTGTGTCACAGAAATACATATATATATGTGTACACATAAAGTAATTGCCTGAGGGTTTTTAGCTTCTTATTAGCAGCAGGCACTCTTTATTCTACATTGAGTTAATTCATTAATTAGTTATTTTTGTTTATGATTAATGTCTTTTGTAATACTGATGCATAAAGATTATGGCTAAATAAAAGCAAAACTTGATAGGTAGTACCGTAATAGCACTCAGGAATTTTATGATCTTGAGTTTGGATATGAACTTTAGATGTGGAGCTGAGAAATTCCATGTTCTTTCTCCTGTTCCCAGCTGACCCTTCAGCACACAGGGTGGTTTGAAATAGCACTGGGGGTACTGCGCACCGACTCCATAATTTTTTGCCTCTGAGTCATGAGATGATAAAATTACCCTGTATGAATTAATAATTTTCACTGGGTATATGTATGTTCCACAAATTACTGTGTACAGAACTGCACATAGTACAGACAGTCTTCCGAGATAATTGACAATTCTCTCACTTGTGGTTACGAATATCGCAGCAAACACTAAATCCTTTTTATTTAAATCTACCTGGCGTTTTAAAGCTGTGAATAGTAAACCATTATTGCACTTGGCAATAGTTATTTAATTTAATAATGCAGAGCTAGAAGGTATAATTAGTTTTGGGTTATGGGTTGTTGGTGAGATTGTGCTACCAGCAAGCATTCAAGGTCCACATATTTAGGCTTTTGGCTCTCCTGGTTAAGAGAAACCATAAAGCTGTGATCTCTAAAGTTATCATAGAGATATTTACATAACAGCCTGGAGATATCTGTGCGTAATATTTTACTTAAGTATTTGCAAGATCAAGGTCTAAAATCTCAAATTATAGAGGTTTTATAAATGGAAAAGCCCATCCAGTTGTTCCCAAAAAACACTGGGAAGCAGTAAAGTCGGAGTACAGAAGATGTGTATTACTTGTGAAGCGCACTGTTAAGTTGAAGGACAGCTGAATGCCACATTACATCCATTTTGTGGGTGATCTCCTGGTAGGCTCTTTCAAGCAAAGTTCATTTTGGTGAACCAGCCCAGAGCTTTCAGCTGCTGTCCGAGAGAAAAGGTCGCCATGTGTTTACCTGGCACAGACAGTTGACACAGAAAGTTGAGTGTTAAGTGGCCACGTGCAAACATTTAAAAGCTGCCTCTAAGAAGATCTCGGGCCTTTTACTCACTATTCAGAATATGTGTAAAAATCTTTTTATCAAAGGACTCGTAGATTACACCATTTTTTCTCATCTAGTTCTTGAGCTCAGCTGTGAAATCTCTCCTCTAAGGGTTACCACCTGTCCAGGCATCACACTGTTATGGTTCTAAGCAGAGGTCAGGTATGGCACCACACCTCATGCTGTGGCTGCCTGGTGATGCTGGGGAGTAAAGGCACAACAGTGGGCTGGGCAGCAGGAGGTGATTACTGCTTCCCCCTGAGCTAACTTAAAACCAGTGTTTTTCCAAAGTCACTTAAGCAGTCATCTGAGTTCAGTTTAGACTCATTATTTCAGATTTTAATTCCCAGGTAACAGTCCTGGAGAACTTCATGGAGAGCAGGACTGGGATCTTACACATGTGGCCTGTGGGCTGCTGAAGTGTGGGACCACTGCCCAAAGCAGCTTGTTCTGTTGTGAGGGTCATCTCGCCTGTTCCTATAGCAGCTGTTGAAATGGGAATTTGTATAAAAGTAACTTGAAATTGCATGTTGTTTGCCATCGTAGTGGAAGGTGTAGACTGTACCCACTATGGTTGGCTGCGCAGTGAGAAAGATGCTTCTGTGTGGGCTCAAGGAGTCCAGTGTTACAGCTGGCCCTTTTCATGAATCGAAGTCCTTCTCACAGTTAGAAGATCTTGCACTTGTTTCTCATTTCTGCCATAAAACTGACCTATGTAGAGCAAGTTACACTCTCCTGTGAAATAGGAACTATACTGACTTGTGGGTTGTTTTTTTTTTCCTTCATTTAGACTGCGAATGGTTTGGTACTTCCTGATGTTGTTTATATTTTGGGCTCCTGCTCTCAGCTGAGGTTTCTAGCTGCTCTTGTGACGTAAAGATCATAGAGAAGAGTTGTTTTAGGAGATTTGAAGGAGTTTGTGTTTACAGAAGGGAGGTTGTTTGGGATCATTGAAAAGAGAGAAGCTGAGTTGGGTAAGAAGGAGAGAACAGGAAAATATATTGCAAACACTGAGAAGGAGAATAATTGTCTGTACTTTAGGGGAAGTAATTTACTCTTGTTTTTTTTTCTAACTTCTCTTTGATTGCTGCAGTTAATCTAAGTGCACTCTTATGTTTGGACAGGAGCGAGTTCAAAAGACATTTCCTCATCCAATAGACAAGTGGGCAATTGCTGATGCACAGTCTGCTATAGAGAAACGAAAAAGAAGAAACCCTCTCCTGCTACCTGTGGACAAAATTCATCCTTTATTAAAGGTACTTAAACCAACAACCTGATGACGGCTGTTTCTGTCAGCCACACACAGCTGTATTTTAGCTCTCTAGTATAACTGTTTGCTTAATTTGTGTCAAATTAGGGCAGATCCTCATATTGTCTGAAAGAGTAAAGAGTTACAGTAAAACAGGATAAATATGTTGTAGCGTGTAATAAAAGTAGATCTCTAAATGCATCATGTTCTACGCAGTATTGTGTTAACGGTTACTCTACTTTGAAATATGGTTAGTTTTTAACAGAAACCCCAAACAAACTCAAATACCTTACCTACTTGTGTAGCACTCTTTTGACACCTTTATTTGTTTCAAAATGTTGCAGAAGCCAAAATAGAAGAAGAGGGAACAAGTAGATCCTGTTCCTTGTATACTGTCAACTTAAGATGTGTATCAATGTCCTTTCAGTTACTGTTGAATGTCACTGATGCCCTGGCTCCTGCAAAGGTGTTACAAAAGACCAAATACAGACTTTATTGTTGGTGGGTTTTGAGGGGAAGCATGGTTTCTTGGTTCTTAGATGTCGTGTTACTTATAACATGTATAGAACTCCTAGCTTACAGTGAGGCTTTAATGCCACACAGTAAACATGGATTCATACTGAGCCCCTGTAGAGTTTTATTTTTGGTTGTTTTTTTTAAATGATAAAACAGTGCTCTGATTTTTAAATCAGCATTTAATCACTTTTAAATCAGCAGTGAATCAGTAGATTCAGGCTGATTTAGACACTGCTCCTTTTTGGTATTTCTTTTTTTCTATTGCTTTTGCTTTTCATTCATAGCTTTAAAAATGCTTTTATCTAGTGGTGGCATTGTTGCACCAGGGTTTCCAGGTGTATTGGGAAAACGCTATTCAAGCATAAGCAGAAATTAAAGCACTTCTTCAGGTCTAGTCATTGTTGTATATAGTGTCTCAGTTTGTGACTTAATGAGAGGGGAAAAGACGCTAGGAGAGTAAACAGCGTAAAATAAGACCTTATTAGGCAACAACACTGACTTTCTTCTATGAATTCTGGTGTAGAGGTGTGTCAATATAGGCACAGATTCTGGTTTTTATACTGTATTTTTATCGAAATACAGTAAGAACAAGACTATTCACATGTATGACTTTATCTGTACTTATTCCTGATGGTCCTGTCACAAATAAAAGGCCACATAGTGCATGCTTTGCAGAACATGGAGCATGTATTACAAGAAGAATGTGAAATATCCTGGTTTTTTTTCTGTTCAGACTTTAATAATTAAAGTTTAATTATTTTATGGAATGCACAGGTGCAGATAGCTTACTTATTTAGCCTAATGTAAAGGATGGACTAGAGTGGATCACAGTAAGTAACACATTGAACATACAGTCTGTAACTTCATGAAAGATAACTTTTTCTATTGAGGTCAATTCAAACTGAAGCATGCCCTTTTCTGAAGACTCCAGATCAGGGCCCGTCCTGCAATAAACATAGATAATGGACTAAAATCTAAGTACAAGAGTGGTTCCAGTGAAGTCCCTTCCTTGAAGGAACCTTATTTCTAGGGCTGTCATCTATGATTTTTCGAGGAAGTATTATTAAATGTTCTGTAGCTTTTCATCTGCCAGTGTATGGCAAAATAGCACAAGGAAATATTTGCAAGGATTTCCTTTGAGGCAGCTGCTCAAATTTCCATTTGATGACCTTTGCCCTGGCTCTTACATTACAGTAAATTGTCAGCACAGACAAGATCAATTTCAGCAAGAACTTCAGTGTTAGTTGTCATTCTGAATGAGTTTCTGGAATAAAGAGCTTTCTTTTCTCTCTTGCTTTTGCAGGAGGTCCTAGGTTATAAGGTAGATTATCACGTCTCTCTCTATATTGTGGCTGTCTTAGAATACATCTCAGCTGACATTTTAAAGCTGGCTGGAAACTATGTTTTCAATATACGACACTTTGAGATTTCCCAGCAGGACATTAAAGTTTCAATGTGTGCTGATAAGGTAAGGAGTTGGGATTAAAATGGTTAATACTGGAGTTGTTTTGGGGACCTTTTTGGGTTTGCTTTTTTTTAGGAGATACATCCAAAGTAGGATAGGAGGGGGGGACTGGTCTTACTCATATCCAGAAGCTTCTCCTCTTATTCATGCCACACCCGTCACAGTAAAGACAAGCTTAAGTTAATACTGTTAAGTTTTGGAACACCAGTACTTACAGAACAATGCGAGGACCGAAAATGCTGTTGTCCTTTATGTCTCTGCTGTGTTACTGTCCTCCTGATGTTGCCTTGTCATGACAGCTCTTCTGTGTAATACGGAAAAGACCTTTAGTTTTCATCCTTATTAAAATAAGAAACATTTTTCTTTCATTTTATCGTTTTCAGGAGGGATTTGTCAAAGGCTTATGCAAGGTGCCTTGTTTTCGAAGTTGATTCTGCATGAATTGTAACTTGTTTTCTAGGTTGTACTAACTTATAAAGGAGAAAATGGCTTTAGCAAGTGATCCAGCCTTCTGTTGCCACTCCCTTGTGAAAGCGATCACAGAAAGTATTGTATTAAAAACTCAAAGGATTTCTCTGAACACATTGAAATAGCTGAGCTTGAGCCAAGTGTAAAAATCAGGCTTGCATGTAATTTTAATTTTTTTTTGCTAGGTTTTGATGGATATGTTTGATCAGGATGACATTGGTTTGGTTTCTCTCTGTGAAGATGAGCCCTCTTCTTCTGGGGAACTCAACTACTATGACCTAGTGAGAAATGAAATTGTAGAAGAAAGGCAATATCTGCGGGAGTTAAATCTGATCATAAAAGTGTTTCGAGAAGCTTTCCTATCAAACAGAAAATTGTTCACACCTAATGTAAGTTATTGATGTGTAATGCTATTAGCTCCATTAGCAGACATAACTTATCAATTTTACATTAACTGTGTTGGAGGTGAAATTGAATTTGATTTATTATATGTCAGTACATAATGAGTGTTGACAGTATATGAAATAAAATGGAGGAACTGCCGTTAACAGTATGAAGAATGCTACTCTCAGAGTGAAGCTTAATGGACACAATTCCCTGTTAGATGCCAGCAATATTTGGAGTCCTTTGGTCATATAGGTGATAGCTACACTTTTGTTTACCATAAAAATAGACAGTTACGTACCTGTATGTACAGTGAATGCAGATGAATACTTGAATTGACATTGGAAGTCTATTCCAGTGTACCCCTATCTGCAGAAACTGCAAGACGGCCCTTGGCTCTGTATTCTGTAGTGTAAGACTGACCATGAATGGATTTTCCATTTGATAAATGATTGAAATATTTGCTTGAAATTCTGTGTGTGGCAAATTTGGTTTTCAGGATGCTGGATTTTAGGAAAGAACCACAGCTCTTATAAGAGAAATAATCATGAGAGATTAGTGAATCCTTCCTTTGCTAGCAGAACTTTGGTGATGTTAGTGCAGGTTGAGAGAGACAGCAGGAGACATTCCTATTTACAGCTGGTGTAGAGGTTCCTCAGTAGGTGATAGGTTATCAGAGAATAGAGCAAATGTAGGGACAGAATTGAAATGAAGTTGGTAGGAAGAAAATGAAGGAATATTTTGGAGCTGACGAATATTCTTTTGTTATATGGGAATGGGTATGGGAAATTTTGAGATTGCTTGTTCCCACGAAGCAATTGCCATGGTCTTGGCCCTGGCAGGAGGTCAAGCAAAGTCTGCAGTGTAAGGTTGGGACAGAGAAGGCTTCTGAGAAGTGTTTCAGAGGGGTCAGAAGAAGAATGCAGGTCATTGGAAGGGCTGCCTAGTTGGGTGTGTTTGTGGTGTGTGGCTTTGAAAAACTCAAGTAGAATTTGGGAGAGGAAGATGCTGATTCCTCCTCTGTGCCCAGGTAGTATTCTACTAAAGTAGCCCAAAAGCTGCTTTAGTTTTACCTGCACTTTAGAGGATCTGACCTTGGAGCCACTTTAAATTGCCTCCTTCCTGTTGTGTTCTGAGAAACAAGAATCAGCAGAGGGAAAAATAACAGCTGTGAATTGTGGCTGAAAAGGCCAGGCATTTCTGTCCAAAGCACTGAATAGCATGTATCGCAACTGGTACTGCTCTGCTCTGGCCTGGGAAGGATGGTTTGCTTTCTTTCACTGGGGTAGAACTGTGCAAAGCTGGATGGGCCTGGGCAAGCCTGCAGGCCTGGCGAGACCAAGTAATTTAACTTCTTCCTAGCTTTTTGTTGGCTCCTCTCCACTTTACCTCTTGGTTCAGACTTACAAAAAATGTTCCAGTATTTACATAAGCAAAATAAAATATTCTAAACACTGCTACAACATGTTTTATGTTTGCAGGATATTGATGTGATATTTAGCAACATTTCAGATATTCATGAGTTGACAGTGAAGCTTTTGGGATTGATTGAGGATACTGTTGAAATGACTGATGAAAGTAGCCCTCATCCTCTGGCTGGCAGCTGCTTTGAGGATCTTGCAGAGGTACTGTGGTTTGGTGGTGGTTCTTTCTTTGTTTTTATATCACCAATTGTTTTATTTTCTTAGTAAACTTTTGGTCATGACTGAGATCTCTGATAAATCTGCACTTGTAAAATGTCCTTTTAATAAGCTCTGAACAAAGATCTTCCCTTCCCATTCTTTAATAGGTAAGCTAAAGTGTGTTTTCTACCTGTGACAGAAACAATACCAAGCAGGTAAACACAAAACTAAAGTCTTAGTTTAGAGTGCAAATTAATTACTGCCATCCTGTAGGGATGGATGTGGATTTGAAAAGGAACTACCTGGGATTGCTTACTGAAAGTAGGTATGCCTTACTTGTAGGCATTAGTGTCAGGAGCAGGGTTAACCCCAAAATCATAGCAGCTGGATGTAGATACTGCAAGATGAGTGACTAGGGTTACTCTGGACAGTGAACTAACTCAAAACAAAATGTGTTTTTAATTCAGGAAAATGCATTGTTGTACATCTGGAATGGGAAATGTCTCTGCAAAGCAGTGGCTCTGGGAAAGAATGAACTGTCAAAACAGATGTGCAGCTGACCAGAAGCTTATGGCACAGTAGTGCAGCAAAAGTGCTATTGATAGCCATTGACCTGTGAAATAGATATTAGAGAAGAAATAAGGGAAGACACTGCACATGGATTTGGTGTGGCTCATACTGAAACATTATTAACAATTATTTTGTCAGTTTTATTGGGTTTTTTTATTTATTTTTTTTTTTATTTTGATGGCCATTGAAGTACTGGAAGGACTACAGAAGAGAGTCACAAAACTAAAGTTTCAAGAAAGTATGTATCTCTGTTTACTCAAGTCAGGATAGGTATGGATGTACCTTCATGTCCTGAAAATAGAGTACCAAATTATTCTTGAATGCAGCAGTGGTATGCAGCAAAAAAAACTGTTTCTGAAAGGCATGAGGACAGTTCAGTTTAGAAACACACCACAACTTTTTAACTGTCAGGAGCGCTACGTGGGAACAAATTACTGAGCTGGATGTAGAGATCTGCTGTCTCTGAACATGTTTGAATGGAGTCTACTTTTTCATGTGGGGTCTATTTACCACAGGTTTTTTGTACCAAAATGTATGGGTAATCATTGGCTATTTCAGAGGAAGTCAAATGAGATGTTGTGGCCTGAGAGAGAATCTCTCAGATGAACCCCATGGTGAATGTGAAGTTTATGGGGTTTATTTTTAAATTATGATATTTTTAAAGTAAATGACAATTGATAAAACTTCCATTTCAATTTTGCATTTTTTTTTTTTTTTTGTAAATCTGAGGTCTGCATGAACACACCATTTGGAAAATGATTACATTTTTGGGCGTGAAGAACATGGATGCTACATCCCATGTGCTGCGCACTTATGAATATACCATAAAGTTTTTGTGGTGCTACTTAAGTAAAGCAGTCATGATATATCAGTAGGAAAGTTCAATTGCCTAGGTGTTAACTCTTCAGTTGTTAAGGCATAATTGCTTATATAATGGTAAGGAGAAGCAGTTGAACAACAAATTTAAGTAGCTTATATTAACGTTAAAAAAAAAACTTTAAATTTGGAATAGAGCAGCACTGTCCTGGAAAACATGCATATCTCAGTTTATTGAAAAAGCTACTTCTAGGCATCCTGTGCTTCAAGAGAAACAAATCTTTTTCAATGAGTAAAAAATCTCACCTGATTTTTACTACCTGAAAGATTTATTAGGAAAGGAAGAAAGATTATGATAAGAAACATGCCTTTTTATATAGATAATAAGTTTGACTATAATAATTCAGTTAATATGGAGCAAGACCTACTTAATAACTAGGCCGTTCATTTGATCATCTCACATGTTGGGATCATCCTTCTGTGTGTATTTGCAAGAGGGATCATTAAAGGGCGATAGGAAAGTGAAGTGTTTATTTGCTCTGCCTATCTTACTGCCAGGCTTGTTCACTTAGTGTTTCCATTATAAAGGTCCTTCAACTTATTTGGAAGGATAATTAAAAACAAACAACCCTTGCAAACTGGAGTCTTGTGCTTTGTTTTTCTGTACCAGTTCTCTGGAAGGTTTAAACATAAATATTGTACTGTTCTTGAGATAAGGAAGTATGAGGAAAATAAGATTTTTTCTGGTGTGGAGGAAATTGAAACACTTGATGCCCAGCACATATGAGTGGGAAATGAATGTTTGTTCACATGCTGGAAAAACATTTATTTGGTGGTAACTTTTACAATTCTAGCCACTACAATGTTTTAATGATTGCCTGAGGTTATCTCTAGTGATGTTCAGCTAGTGCCAGGGGAGCCTCTGAACCAAGGGCAAAGGGTCCTTGTGCCTACTTTGAAGTGGTTTCAGAAGGCAGCTAGTAACACAAAGTTATTATCACTACACTATAAATTTGTTATGCTGGTGTTTGCGTTTCCACAGAAGTTTTAGGTTTAGAAAGCAAAGCAAAAAAGGTGGAAACCAGTGCACTACAGGGAAAGGGGCTGATGAAACCTACAAGCGCCAATCCACGACTGTGTGCTGCATTAAGATAACTTACAGGGGTGTCAGTTAACATCTCCATATCAAGGACTTTGCAGCCTTGCAAGTGTAACCCTTCCCCCTTTTATTTATTAATTTTTTAAAAAATTAGTCTCCTTGGGAAGGTAACTCAAGGTTTGTTTCAAACTTGTGTTCAAAAGTCAAACAAGAAAACTTGAAATCCTGATTAAAGTCTGAGTGAAAGAAACTGAAAACACTCCCAAAATGCAGTAGAAAGTTTAAAAAGACAGCATAGAGGAAATGTGTAGGACATGTAGTGACAGAACAAAGGGGAATGACATTGAACTGATAGAAGGTAGATTAAGATTAGATATTATTAGATATGCCTTTGAGGGTGATGAGGCCCTGGCACAGGTTGCCCAGAGAAGCTGTGTCTGCCCCATCCCTGGCAGTGTTCAAGGCCAGGTTGGATGAGGGTTGGTGCAACCTGCTTTAATGGAAGGTATCCCTACCTGTGGCAGGGGGTTGGAACTGGATGGTCTTGAAGGTCCTTTCCAATGAACAGTTCTATGTGTTGGTCTGGCACCCCCAGTAGATTTGCATGCAAATGCAAGGTTACATTTTTGAGCAGTAGTTCCAGCCCTGCTCTCTTCTTGGGTCCTGCAGTGCAGAGGACTTTGTGGATCATCTGCAACCCTCTGTGTATTCCTGCTTACTACCTCTGGATGCAAGTGAACCCGCACTCCATGGCTTTCTGCTTCCGCAGATGTTTCTGTTAATTTCATCTTGGTTATTATGGCAAAAAAGGAACTGTATATATGGTGTTATAGTCCCCTGTTATTAATTGGATGTTGTAAAATATGACCCCTGTACTGCATGTTTGCACATAGTGGACAGTCATGGAGTAAACAAATGAACAGGCCCCAGAGTGTTTTCAGATTCAGCTAAAGAAAACCAGACCGTTCAGTTAGAAAGAGTTTAATCATTTCAGCTGCTGAAGTGCCAAACCTTCTTCCCCTCCTTTCATCCCCCTCACAGATAAAATCTAATGCAAGTGGATGGGATGATTAGAATTTGAGGAGGAGATTGTTACAATTTGCATGTGAAAAGAGTGCATTCCATGCCTCTCCTCCCCACAAAGAGTTTAATTGCTGCTGCCCCACTAGTATGGTGGAAAATCCCCTGGACCCTCTGCAAATGGAAGACTTGAGACTTTACTGAATATTCAAATGAGCCTCTGTGGCCTTTGGTTCTCCCAAATTCTGCAGCCTGTATTCTGACAGGCACTTTGCCATTAAGGTGAAAAGAGGTATGTGCTTATTCTGGACATCGAGCCATCAGCACTGAATAACCTGGTGATTCATGAGTGATTCAGCCTACTGAATCTGCAGAGTCAGGAACAGCCTGACGGGCTTTGGAGCCAGTGATCTATGAGCAGTCATAAATTATGCCTGCAGAGATTCATGTACAGTTAGGTTTTCATCCCATCCTGCTGTAGTTGGTACTACAGAATCACAGCCAGATACTCCATCCAGTCATAATTTTTGCAGCTGAAATCTGTGGTGTCGTCAGAGGTCTTTTCTCTGAGGCTTTTTCAAATGAGCTGCTTTGTCCCAGACCAAGGTACTTTTCCCAGCCTTCCAACCTGGCCAGGAAAGTGTGTAGCAGTACAGTGCTTGTGACTGACCATTCTTACGTGAATGAAATGGTGGTGGTACAACAATGCCTTCATGTGACAGGCTCCAGATCTCATCTTTATCATAGAATTAGGTAATCATAGAATGGTTTGGGTTGGAAAGGACCTTCAAATTCATCCAGTTCCAACCCGCTGCCGTGGGCAGGGACACCTTCCATTAAAGTAGATTTCTCCGAGCCCTGTCCAACCTGGCTTTGAACACTGCCAGGGATAGGGCAGACACAGCTGCTCTGGGCAACCTGTGCCAGGGCCTCAACACCCTCACAGGGAAGAACTTCTTCTTAATATCTAATATAAACTTACCCACTGTCAGTTTAAAGCCATTTCCCCTTGTTTTATCCCCTAACCTTGTCAAAAGCCACTCTCCAGCCTTCTTGTCAGCCCTTTTAGGCACTGGAAGTTGCTATAAAGTCTTCCTGGGACCTTCTCTTCTCCAGGCTGAACAAGCCCAGCTCTCCCAGCCTGTTTTCACAGCAGAGATGCTCCAGCCTTCAGAGCATCTTCATGGCCTCCTCTCGAATTGCTGACAGGTCCATGTACATCTTATGTTGGAGGCCTTGCACTTCTTTCTGAAATGTCATTCTTTATTGTCAGAGGAGGTAAATGGCCAATCAGTGTGAAATGTGGGTGGGCCAAAAGCAAGAACTTCCCATAGTTCCCACTGCTTCAGTAAGACAACATTTGTGTTAGTGATAAGTATAGTGAGATTGAGGAATGCCGAGAAAATGCATACATCTCAAATTTAGAAGTGGAAAAGGCTTGTGGTTCACTCAAAAGTTGTTTTGCAAAATTGGATCTTCTCTTGAAAAGTTCTGTTTATGCATCAGCTTATTATAGGAATTAATTGTACCAGCTGGGACAGAAGTATCTTGCATCCTTCATATGTGTATATAATTCTCTGGTTTTCTTTAGGAGCAAGCCTTTGATCCATATGAAACCTTGTCCCAGGATATTCTTTCTCCACAATTTCATGAGCATTTTAATAACTTAATGGCGAAACCTGCTGTTGCTCTTCACTTTCAGGTGAGTGCAAATGAGAAATACTGAATTGCTTCAGGTCTCATTTGTCAGAGGTTTAAAATTGTTGGTAGTTTTTTACTTCTTACCGAGGACCAAATTGTCTAGATTCTGACCTGTCTTGTAAGATATTTGGAGTCTTGCTTCTTCCTGTAAGAACTGGATATAGCTCTGAGCCATCCATATGTCTTTTGCAGTTTTTCTTGTCCTCGCATCAGACTCTTTTACTTGAGAACAGAGGGTGACTTCTCATACCTGCTACTTGTATTTCTGGTTTGCCTTTTAATGCCAAATGTAGACACCCAGGCACAATCTTTTTATTTTCTTCCATACATACCCCAGGCCTCCTTGTTCAGCATTTAGGCTGGGACTGTCAGCTTTTCTTGAATCATTTCTTTAATAAAACTGTCCAGCAAGATCGTACGTGATTTGTTAATATATAGGGGTTTGGGTTTTTTTTGTTTCCTTCTGTCAATGTGGCATATGTATTAAAGGCTACTGTTCAGAGGACTGAGCTTGGGTTCAGAAATGAACTTTGAGAATCTGCTGAGCAAGTGTTCGGTCAGTGTTGCTCCCAGCTAAATCAATTATAGTAGCACTTAGTTTGTAGGTTTTGCTGGGGCCCATGTCTCTGCAAGCTGAGATTCCTCAGAGCTATTCCTTCAGGGTGAGTGTTTCCTCTTCAGTGATTAGTGCTTAGTAAGCCTCAGTATCTCATTCAAGAACTGCTTGGTGAATGAAGTAAGGCCCTTAACCTGCCTCCCTAGCAAATTTAAAGCCCAAAGCTCTACTCTACATTAAATTGGTAATCAAGTAATTTGACATTGAATCTGGCCTCCTTTTTGACTCTCCTCACCATAGAAAGGTTTGGGCTTTCCTAGGGATGTTCCTTCACATTCCTCCAAGCCGTGGCATGAAGATGGAGGTCGAAGCTGTGGGCCATGGACATGTATGAGCTGTCTCTGGCCATTGCAGGGAGATGCAGCCAGAAGTTTTAAACAGAAGGGGAGGTAATTTCGGAAAAGGAGATCAGATAATGCAGTTTACATTCAATGGTTATTTTGCTATGGAAGATGTCAGGAATTCACCATCCTTTGGAACACCTCTTACAGTCTGAAGTCTTGTGTTAGTTAACTGCTGGGAATGGGGAAAAATATCTAACTCATTTTCTGGGTCATAAACTTGTGATTCTCAGTTTCTGAGGAAGAGGAGATAGTAATTTCTTCAGTACTTGATGGGACTTCTGTATTCCTGTGATATATTGGATGTAAATTGAAGCACAGTGTACGTAACTGGGAGGAGAGGACATTAGAAGGAAATTGGTGACAATTTTATTAGATTGTGTGAGAGTCCTGGCTGGTCTTGAACTGTTTGCTTTAAATTCTGCAGCAAACTGTAGCCCTAAACATGTGGCCCTACCCAGTTCCAAAACATGTTACTCTGGAAATGGGTATGAGCTTTTTCGAAGTATAGTCAAGTGTTCTCTGCCTTCTGGGTTGTGGCTGTTGACTGGGGAATAAGGCATCTGCTTCGTCTGAAGCGCTGCATTACTTTAAGGTGTTGTCACCTTGACCTAGTGCTATTAATTGAGTTCTGCAGAAAGTGCTGAGATACGAAGGTGCTACAGATTGTGATGCATGAGATAAAAGATACTTATAAAATTACTTCTGGGTAACTTAGTCCTCTAACTTCCTGGGTTTTTTCTGTTTCTGGCAAAAATATAGACTATCCAACTGGTTACCATTTTAAGGAGCAGATTATACCAGTACTTATGGGAGTTAGTGATGTTTTCAGAGCTATGGATTCACTAGTGCGTATGAATCAAAATCAAGCTGTATTGGCAGAAAAGGCTGTTTTCAGTGCCTGGAAGATGGTGTTTGATGTTTATAGGTTCCGTTTTCTTAATATTAGAGCATTTATATGTCTCTGAATCTTATAATGAGTTTCATTAGACAGAAACCTTTTTGCAAACTTACATTGTTCTTGCTTACTAATAGATACAGGCATAGTGTAATGCAGAACGGAGGGGGCACCCTGGATGTGTCTAGCACAGCCATCTTACTCGGAGCAGTACTAACTTGTCTAGTCCTGTTTTGAGTATTACAGTGTAATAATCATGTTTATTTTCCCTTTTCAGTCTACTGCTGAAGGGTTTAAAGAAGCTGTACAATACGTCCTCCCACGACTCATGCTTATCCCCGTCTATCATTGTTTGCACTACTTCGAGTTATTACAGGTAAATAAGGCCACACTCTTGTTTCCTGCTAAAATAATTTCTTAATGTGGGGAATCTGAGCTTCTAAATAGGTAACTAGATTTTATTTACTGTTTCTGAATACTGAGAGATACAAAAACATTCATTTGACACTAGTTAGTATAGGTCTGAAAAGTAGCATCGTATTGAAAAATGTTCAAAAGCATTTGTTGCTCCAGTATGAACATCTTAAATAACTGTCTTTTATTAAATAATCCTTTACTGAACTTAAGTTGTAATATAGTTTAACATAAAAGTATAATATCTATTTCCTTGAGTTCTCAATTTTTTGTCTGTTCAGAGAAAAGCTATGCATAATTCAGATCAGTATTCTCAGGCTCAAGTCATGCTCCAGTTGCAGCTCAGCTGATCTTATTTTGGGAATTGGGGAGGCACTTCCTTTCATCCATTCTTGGTGTTCACCCATTTGTCCTGAGTCCTAAATGGAAGAGATACAGCAGAAAATAAAATGTTTATAGCATACCACACTTTTCCCCATATTGAGTAGGAATTCAAATAAGCACTGTTATTTTCTTACTTTCTATGAAATGACACTGATGAAATGTCAGGCTTTATGGAATTCTGATTCGGATGATAAAAAGTTATTCCTGTAGGACATATTTCAGGGGTCTAACCCATACAAGTTGTTTAGGTTGGCATGTAGTCCACATTCATGAGCAGTTTTGCCGACTGAGGCGTTACTTATTTTAGAACAGCCTCTGTTGATTTGCACAAATCACTTTGCACATACTTTATTGTTATGTGCACTAGCAAGGTGGATCACATCATTAAATATTTCCCTTGGGTATAACAACTAAAAGCCAAAAAGTAACTGAGCATGTATCTTTTTTGCTTACAAGCAAATGTTTTTGCTATGAGTTATGACAAGAGAGGCCAGCGGTCAGCAGAAATTTAACATCTGAGTTCTATAATAATCATTCTTGAATAAGCAAATGTAATGTTGCTGTAGAAAATGCAGGATCTTTCAAAAAGCTCAAATCTCTAAGTATTTTTCAAGTAGCTGAGTATAGTGTAAAAAAGGTTTGTCCCTTTGAGTTGGGAAAGTTTGTAATGCTTATGAGAGTAAGTGAATTATTAACTAACTGGGATATACTTAAACAGATGAAATATCCTGTGGCTACAAGTTGACATTTTGAAACGGTAACAGAGATTACACTTTTAAGTTCTCTGTGTAAAAAGTGATTGCAGCAGTGTTGTACCAGCTTACCGTATGGTCTTCCTTTGCATATCAAATGATTTACTTGTATAAAGGGAACAAAGGAAACTTTGCAACCTTGTGTGTAATAAAATAGAAAATTTTCTCAAATCTCAAGCCAAAAAATAGCAATTAAGACCAGATGCATAGTTAGTATCTGGCACATAGTCCTTTTTTCATTTTCTTTTCAGTTTCAGTCTTGTTTTCATTATGTTTACTATGATTTTTGTTAACTTGATATAGATATGCAAAAATAAGGATGTTTTGACCCATAAATGACACATCTCCAATGTATGGCTTTCTAGTATTTTGTAGAAAGATTTAGATCTAGGTGGGCTCAATAGATTTTGAATCTTTAAGCATTTCTGTTAAGAGTTCAGAAAATATTTAACAAAACTTTTAACTTTTAAAACTGTTTACCAGACAACCCCCCAAAACACAACAAACCAGCCCAAAACAACCCAAATTCTCCACCTGAAAGGAGGTTGTAGTGAGGTGGAGACTGGTTTCTTTTTCCCAAGTAACAAGTGACAGGACAAGAGGAAATGGCCTCAAGCTGCTTCAGGGGAGGTTTAGATTGGATATTAGAAAACATTTCTTCTCCTAAAGGGTTGTGAAGCACTGGAACAGGCTGCCCAGGGAATTGGTGGTGATGGAGTCACCATCCCTGGAGGCTGTGTGGTTCTTATGAACATGGTTTAGTGGTGGGCTTGGCAGTGCTGGGTGAATAGTTGGACTTGGTGATCTTAAAGGTCTTTTCTAACCTAAGTAATTTAGTGATGCTAATGGTCAGTGAATTTTTCTCTAGATTACTAACAGTCTCTGTTAAGAACAGCAAGTTTACCTTGCCATAGGTATAGTGTTTGCCTTCATAAAGCTTAAGTTTCTATAAGGACATCTTCCAAAAGAAAATAAACTGTTCAATGAGCTGAAGCTCATGCCTGTCATTAATATTAATAGGCTGAGGTTATATATGCATGTTCTTAAATATTCTCCTATCTTTGAAGAGTAAAGTCAGACAGATAGTGCAAAATCATCTTGTTATTTATTTGCTTTATTTAAACTTGTAAAATACAGCAGCATACTGCATGAAAGGTTCTGTTAAGCAATGCCTTTTTTAACTGGGGAGTTTAGTGCTGAAAATGATTAAATTTGACCTTTATCCACAGTATACAAGATTTCTTAATAGAATTAGAATTTATTTGCAGAGACTGAGACTTGGCTGTCTCAAATCCTTCAAACTTTGTAAGCATAAGCAGAGCAGAAATCTTAAATACCAGTTGGGGAAATAGTAATTACAGAGTCTCTTGTTGTGATCACTTTAGTTGCAGGTTTAAAAATGGAATTTTATGTTTGAAAACAAATTTGTAGCAGTGATTTTTTAACAAGCAGGGTGTTTTTAAGGATAAAATATTTATTCAACAATATACAATAAACTGATGGTACTGCTTCTCTGTTATCATTGTGATTTTCTCCGGGAACCTTGGTTGCAAAAGACTTAGCAAAAATGGAGGCAACAGAATACTCAATATTTTCATGAGTTCAGTAGGGAGAGAAGCTAAGATTGAGGCTGTTACTCTTAAAGAAAGTTACCCAAAAAAACCCTCGTGAACTGGGAGGTAAATAAAATAATGAATGATTTACAGAAGTACAGCCTCGATGTTTGCTCTTTTGCAAAATAGCAAAACTAAAATGAATGAAACTGAAGTGTAAAAAAGAAAAAACGTTTGTAGAGCTTTTCTTGCTAGTGCAAAAAACTGATTTTAGAGCCTCTGATGCAGGATCTGCATCAGAGTTTCCTTTTTGTCCAAGCAAGAGGAATAAGGGCTGGATGTTTGTCCTTCCTTCTCATGTGACTTGCAGGCCCAAGATTTAGGGATATTGCATGTGACTGTGTTGTCAAGCAACCCAAAACATGAAATTCAGCCTTTTGATCTTTTCTGCTGTTACCTAATCATTGACTGACAGAGAAGTCCTAGTCAGTATTCTACAGGATCACCATGACATTATAGTGTTCTTTATTACTATTTTCTGATAGTTTTCTGTACAGTAAATTGAATGGTTAATATTCTTACTTTATCATCACTGGTATTTCAGATATATAAGCAAAAGCCACTTTTCCCTTTTCTGAAGATTTACATATGATCTCTGACTAGCAAGCATGGTACACTTTTGCATCTGCTGTTTAATTGGAAAAATGCTTTTTAAGAACTATCATTTGGAAAACCGGATGTTAGTCCAGTGATTACAGAGAATGAGGTACACTTCAGGTGATCTGCCTGATCTTCAGGAATCCATGCATCACATAGTAGAAATGGGTTAGATTACTTCCCAATATCTGTGTGTGGTTGTTTTTTTTTTCCTTTTTAATACAATAAAAGAGCAAAACATGCCATTTGCTATCTCTTAACTGCCAAACACAGCTCCATTTGGAAAGGGGATGAAAGAAATTCTGCTCAGCGTATGTGAGGAGAAAGTATTTTATCAGACTTGGTAGCTTTCCCCATATTTAGGATTTTGTACTCATCATCTTTTCACACCGTTTTTATGTCCTTTGCATTTCTATGGAGGAAAGGTAAGGAGAAGAAGGGTTTCCACAGAGGTAGACAGCTTACTTTTCCCTTCCCTGTACTGTTCCTCAGCTCTTAAACTTCCCCAAAATTTTTGGCCATGAAACTTTCATTTCTCTAATGTGCAAGATGGAGGTTGTTTGGGCATGTGAAAAATAAAACTTTTAATAATATTAATTACATTAAGAGAGTTGACCAATCTGGTCAAATCCTGTTCTCTTAATTATTTTTAGAGGAAGCCACATATCCTTGCTGAGGGAACATAGTAGGGAAAGGAAAAGGCTTCTGCCATGCTGAGTGATTGAAAGTAAGATTTCTCTTAAAAGTATGTAGGTAAATAGACTTTAGCCAAAACTGTGTGGCATATTGTCTAGATTTTACCCAACAATCTATTTACTTAAATTTTCTTCTAAAAGATTTGTAAGATCTTGAGAATGAAAGGGATTAAAAAGAGAATTCTTCTTTATTTGTACTGCCAGTACTTTAGGAGTGGTCACCTTAAGGAACCAAAAAGAGGAATTCTCTGAATAGGCTTTACTCAAAACATATTGCTGCCAAGCATATAAAAAGCCTGTTGAATTTCCTCATTCAGGAGGTTTCTGCCAAGTGGTGGTGACCAATCTAGTCTTTATAAAAAGGAAATACATAGATTCTCACTGTCTTTATATTTTGTTATTCACAAATCTTGAATTTCAGACTTTTTTTTTACGATATTAGCTTACACCATGCAAAATTGACATTTCTTGTTGAAATACATGAGTTTGCTGAAGATGGCAGAATTTAGAATGGTAAGAAGCAAAGAGAGAATCTTGGTCATTCCATCTTTTAAAATTTGCTCTGAAATGCTGAGATTGACTCATTGAAGGAGTACTAAGCATAGTGACATAAAGCAGCATTTAATTCTCATCTGTTTAAAACTTCTAAACTACTTTATAAGATCAGTTGTGAAACAGGACATGGTTGAAAAGATAACAGGAAAAGCAGTATCTGACAGTTTATGTTGGCTCTCGATAAAAGGGGAAAAGGTTATCCCTCTAAACTCCCACCTGCTCTTTCCTACTGAGTACCTACTGACTTTTCCTGACAAGTGTTTTTTACTATATGTATAGCTAGCTTTGAGTGTGCTTTTTGTAATAATTTCTTACTGACTTCAATGAGTAATGTAGGTAATACTGTGTAAGAATGTTTGTCAGTCTTCCAGATTTCTGTAAATGAGACAAATCTGAAAGAAAATGTTTATTCTCTCACAGCAATTGCAGGAATGCAGTGAAGATGAAGAGGATCGGGAGTGCCTAAAACAGGCCATTACTGCTCTTCTGAATCTGCAGTGTAGCATGGAGCGCATTTACAACAAACACTCCCCAAGACGACGACCTGGGTAACAGTTCACAAAACTACTCTGGTTTCCCAGGGGTGGCAGAGAAGGAGATAAATGATGTGGAAGGAATTGTAATTTTTTTCTTGTTAGGTAATGTGTATGTATTTCCTTTTCAAGGCATGTCTTTATGCCAGTTTTCATTGTAAATAGAGTAGCAGCCCAGAACCTCCGTGGTCCACTTCTATGAATAACATCAGTATCTTACCCCCTCCCTAGCCAAAACAGTGCATGTGACTTATTTGGAGCAGTAAACTTGGTTAGGGCATATTTAGTGCAAAGAAGTAATGATGTAATTAATTAACTTGAGATTTTTGTTTCTTCAAATGGCAAATGTAGAATGTGCCCATCATAACCTTTTTTTTTTTTAATTCATTCAAGGGAGCCAGTCTGTCGCTTCTATCACCGACAAATAAGAAGCAAGCACTTGGCCATCAAGAAAATGAATGAAATCCAGAAAAATATTGATGGCTGGGAAGGCAAAGATATTGGGCAGTGCTGTAACGAATTCATAATGGAAGGTAGCTTGACGAAAATAGGAGCCAAACATGAACGCCACATCTTTCTCTTTGATGGTTTAATGATCAGCTGTAAAACTAATCACTGTCAATCACGGCTTCCTGGTTACAGCAATGCCGAGTATAGACTGAAGGAAAAAATTGTCATGAGGAAAATACAGATTATTGACAAAGATGACACATCTGAATATAAACATGCTTTTGAACTGGTGTCTAAAGATGAAAACAGTATACTGTTTGCTGCCAAGTCTGCTGAAGAGAAGAGTAACTGGATGGCTGCTCTGATTTCCCTCCAGTATCGCAGTACTCTTGATAGGATGCTTGATTCCGTGTTACTGCAAGAAGAAAATGAACAGCCACTGAGGTTGCCCAGCCCAAACGTGTATCGTTTTGTAGTGGAGGACTCTGAAGATAACATTGTTTTTGAAGACAACTTGCAAAGCAGGAATGGCATTCCTATCATCAAAGGAGGAACGGTTGTGAAATTAATCGAAAGATTAACGTACCATATGTATGCAGGTATCCTGTTGTACGTTTGGTATATATATGTTTTTAAAGGTCATGTTTGTATGAGTGATGAAATTAATCCTTTTATCTCTTGTTAGTTTGGGGACTTTTTCTGTGTATAGTTAAACATAAAGCAAGATTTGCAGAAAAAAAAACAACAGTATCTGTTATTAAATCAACCAGCTTTGCTAGCAAAGGTGCAAGAAAACTTAGGGTATGCAAGTTCTACCCCTCCACTTTCCCCTATACTCCTCAAAAAAAGTACAGGTGGTCTAATAGGAACCACTGTTATGTTCCCTGAGACCACCATGCTAAAGCAGAGGTGTGTTACAGGCTGTGTGACTCTGGAGGAAGAAAAAGGTTGGAGGCTGTATTTATCAGACTTCAGCTTGCTGCTTTGTGAAGTCCCTTGGTAGAAAAGGATGCAAATCACAATTAGCTTTTTTCAGACTTCCTTGTGAAATGCTATCTTAAAACCACAAAAATGAAACCTTGAAGTAGTTACGTGGAGTGCTAATATTGATCTAAATATCAGATCTTAGGTTTGAGGTGAAAAGCACTCACTGAAAGGGAGCACAGTGAAGCTGACGGATGCCGGTGGAAATGGTGTGCAATTTTTGTAAAACTACTCAAATAGTAAAAGAAAATTTCTTCGTGTTTTTTGCAAAACTCACTGGTATTTAAGTGAGTCTTTTTGTAAAACTGAAGGCTAGATACCGTGGAGCAATATATTATATTTTAGAAAATCATAATAAAGTAGCATTTCCCACCTTGAAGCTCAGTGTTGATGCACCTAGTTGGTATGCAAGTAATCTGCAGTTGTGTTGTCTGAGAGTCCCAAGTAATCCATTTCTGAAATGTGATGGGTTTTGGTGGCTTGGAAACTTCCTTTTTTTGTTGGAAGCACTTTTCCTGAATGAACAGATGTATTCAAATACTAGCTTGATAGCGTAACTTCAGTTTTTATAGTGCAAGTACTTGCCACTTTGCCCTTTGGAATCTTCAATGAAAGCATTGCCTCTTAGATTTCTGTGTGTGTTTTCCAGTGTTCGGAGCCAAGACTAACAAAATCTTCTCCCTCAGCCTCCACAAGGGCATTTTGATGACTAATAGCGTGCGGAGGGACTCTCAGCAGATCTTGGTGGTGCTTTCTGTTTGTATTTAGGTCCAGATATGATTTATTTCTTTTTAACTCTGTTGTAGGTTTGTGTTAGTTTGAGATGTGTCTGAAGCAGGCTTTGCTCTAGAACACAGGCTGTGCATTTGCAGAATGATCTCTGTCATGTCAAAGAAGTCCTCAGTTGATACCAGGATACCATGGGAGGTAGCAGATAGAGAGTTAAACTCTTGAATTTGAATCACGAGACGCTGTTAGCAGCACATTGCTTGTACTTTCTGTTTTATTGAATGTCATTTACAGAAATAAATTAATTTCAAAAGCAATATAAAGGAACCTACACAGGTTGGAGAGCAGAGTAGCAGCCTCCATTTTAAGAGAATTTCAGGTCTTGTCTGCAGAGCAGATTCTACCTGTCCAGTGATAAGAGGAAGATTTACTTTTAATGTGTCGTATATGGTACTGAAGAGTGAATGTGGATGTGACATGGAAGCAGGACAGGCCAGTGTAGGACTAAGGTGCAAACTCAGCAGCATTATCACTGAATGAGCACGAGTACTTTTAGCTAGCAAGCTAAAGGAGCCCTTAAAGATGTTGAACAGAGCTCTCCAGGGCATTTAAGCCTTCATAAAAGCAGTTTATGTCTTAATCTTTTGTGAGCTTATTGGAAGAAATTCACTGCCCACGTGTTTAAGACTGCTGGTGTAAGCTACCTGCACCCATTGCTAACAGACTCAAAGCTATTTACAGAGCAGCAAGAAAAAAAAAACTCGCAACAACCCAAAATCCACGCTTCTGAGTAAGCACAGACACATGCACTTGTCTAGGCTTCGTTATTCTCTAGTTCCACGTTCATGCGCTCCCAGACCACTCTGGAAGCTGTTGCATATGACACAATAGCAGAACACAGTAGCAATGTCTTGCTGCTGTTACCCTTGTGACGGGGTCTGCTGCAGGGATATCCGGATTAGGACCAGATGTTGACCCATCATGGCTCAATATAAAATGAGTTGCTTATTTACGGTCAAAGAAACTCACAAGAGAGTGGAATAGAAAGAGATTAAGGGAACAATGTCTTTCCTTTACTATTTCTAATACAGCAGAGTGGGCCCAATAAAACTCGTGGTAGTGTGTGGAATAGGCATGTGTCATGAAAACACACCTAAAGCAGTGGTGAGAACAGCAGGAGGGAGGTGTGGTGGCTTATGGAGATGCAATGTCTTGAACTGCTGCAGGTATTTGCTTTGTAGGGCCTCTGTTGCTTGTCATATTTTTGTTGCTGTGAAGGGTAGTTGTGTGCTGCAGTGTGTGTCTGGGGCGGGTGTGCAGTCCCTGCTGCTGGAGATTTTTTAAGAACAGGTAAGACACACGTCTTGTTGGGGTGCTATAGGTACTTCTGATGTCATGAGAGTAGGCAGCCTACCATGTTTTCTTTGTCTTTATGAAACCATAGTATAGCTGCATACTTAGGGAATGGAAGTCATTCCATGTGCCAAGACTGAGACAGAGTTTTTTCAGAGAAAGTGGTATGTGCAGTTGAACACTTTCACAGGGGAATTACATCAAAGAACTAAACTGGAAATTTCACCAGCAGTATGATTTCAGGGTGGGATTTTTTTGAACTTACAGTGCTGAACTTAGAGCCTTAGTGAATTTTCTGCATGTTAAACTTTTTCTGAGAGTATGTATATATTTTTTCCTGATAATTTGCAATCAGATTTAAAAAAAGCAATAATTTTCTCATATCTTTACAGATCCTAATTTTGTACGTACTTTCCTTACCACATACCGCTCCTTTTGCAAGCCCCAGGAGCTGCTGAGCTTACTGATTGAAAGGTAAAAATCAGTCATCCTTTCTGAAGATACCAGAAGGTTTTGTGTATTTACCTGCTCCTTTTCTTCTCGGGTTCTCAGTGCCATGTGGTGCGTGTTTTAGTGGAGTTTGTAAAGCAGCAACTTTTAAACTAGGATACAGCAGCACAAGTTTTTAATGCAAGCCTTTTCTTCCCAGTTTGCTAAATGAGTTACCTGAACTGAAGTGTTAGCTAGAGTGCTTGGGGTGCCTCAGCTCTGGGGTGGTAATGTTTTGAACTCCTGAACTTGATTTTGAGAGTGTATTCAAGTATGCTTAAGTCCTGATGCAAATAAGAACAAAAATGGTCTAAGCAGTTTGTTTGAAAGGCACAGACACAATGTAAACAGCATTTTAATACACTATGATAAAGCTGCTCTTAAGCTTTCTTCTAATCTTCACTTAATCAAACTAGCAGGTAGTTAAAAACCTTATATCCTCGTCTAGACATCTTGTGATGAGGAGGGAACTAGTGAATTATCAGGATGAGAGTTGGGTGTGTTAGCAGTACATAGCTAGGGGAGGAGGGAATTCCAGGCAAGCTGGATATTAGATGAGTTGCTTGCATTTCACCACACTGTTTTACTTTTTTTAAATGCAGTTGCTCTTCATGTCTTACGTTTGTGTTTTATCTCAGTTGCCATCACTTTTTTGGTGCTTTTATTTGTAGGTTTGAAATCCCAGAGCCTGAGCCTACTGAAGCAGACAGGCTGGCAATTGAGAAGGGGGAGCAGCCCATCAGCGCAGACCTTAAGCGGTTTCGTAAGGAATATGTCCAGCCAGTACAACTCAGGTTCATTTGCTTTTAAATTTGTTCTGTTAAAACCAGATTTTAGTTCACTGATTATATGGTGATCCTGGAGACAGTAATCTCTTTTAGAGTCTGCTGTGCTGTCAAGTAGGGACTTATCACTGTCTGCAACCAGACTAATATCCCAAATCATGTACTGATTAGTCATACTGACTTCTGTTGTAACTATACTTTGGTTCTCTGCCGCTCACAGCTGTGATTACCACGCACAAGAACGCTGTATGGCTGCTATGTAAAGCAGGTGTGAGTGAGAGATGTATAACTGAAAGTGTTTCTGACTGCATTTTGAATGTTCCTTGTTAACAGGCCGTATGAAGATAGTTTCTCCGTTTCCATTTTTTTTCTAGTCCTGCTGATATTTTACTCCCTTTCCCAGCCCAGTTTTATGTATTTGTACACAGACAGGGGCACTCTTGTCTGTACCACACAGTGCAATGGGCTGCAGTGAATCTTCGAGGTCTTGCTGACCAAGCTAACTTGGAGAACAATTAAGAGTTTCTAGCATGAATGAGGCTAATTGTTTCCCTAATAGGGGATCAGATCAGGAGGAGGCACAGATCATGACCAGTATTTGTTAGAACAACTTGTACTCATTAAACAGTTATTAATAAAAACACGAAGATGTTACTACTAATGGCAGTACCCACAGTTACTCCATTACCACATACAGTCATTTGTAGTTACCTGGTTGGAGCAACAGCAGTTTACTCAATGTGAAGAATTGTACTGACTTGTCAGTACCTTCAAGGTAGGTGATATCTGTCACATATATATGTATACACACACGCACACACATATAGATTCATAGAATCATAGAATAGTTAGGGTTGGAAAGGACCTTAAGATCATCTAGTTCCAACCCCCTGCCATGGGCAGAAACACTCCCACTAAACCATGCCACCCAAGGCTATGTCCAGCCTGGCCTTGAGCATGAACAGCGATGGAGCATTCACAGCTTCTCTAGGCAACCCATTCCAGTGCCTCACCACCCTTACAGTAAAGAATTTCTTCCTCAGATCCAATCTAAACTTC
>JASSUY010042696.1:0-58092 GCA_032466535.1 Forpus xanthops
CAGCCCCAACTTTCTCATCCTATCTTCATAGGGGAGGTGCTCCAGTCCCCTCATCATCCTCGTGGCCCTCCTCTGCATTTGGTCCAACAGTTCCACGTCCTTTTGATGTTGAGGACACCAGAGCTGCACACAATATTCCAAGTGAGGTCTCACGAGAGTAGAGTAGAGGGGCAGAATCACCTCTCTTGACCTGCTGGTCACACTCCTTTTGATGCAGCCCAGGATACGGTTGGCTTTCTGGGCTGGAAGAGCACACTGCTGGCTCATGTTCATTCTCTCATTAACCAACACCCCCAAGTCCTTCTCCTCAGGGCTGCTCTGAATCTCATCTCTGCCCAACCTGTACCTGTGCCTGGGATTGCTCCGACCCATAAATCCAAGCTTGACCTTAACTGCAGAACTCTATCTGTTTTAACTTACCAGAGGACTGACAGTTCTGAACATAACTCAGAGGAATTATACCACCTTCAGGATACACAGCAAGACTCTCAAACCTTTGCCCCCATAGCTCCAAAAATCCCAAAAGAATAAAATAATAATAAAAAAAAAAAAAAGATAACAGGAATAAAGAACAAAAGCAAAACTCAGCAACAGAATGGGGTTGGGAGGGGGGGTGTATTTCTAAAGCAAATTATTGTGTACTAGTAAAAAACATCAGATATTGCAAATGCTTTAGAAATCAGATATTCAGAGACATTAAATGAATTTGAATAAAAATTTTAAATCTAAATGAGTACATACTCCATATATAGAAAATCCACTTGAGTTAGAAGAAAGCTGCAGAGTGGAGCAGACTCCCATAATAACTGTGGGTGATCCTCTCACCCAGATGATGATTAGAAGTACTTCTAAGTCTGAAGAAGTACTCCAAAGAATCAACTGAATTCATATTCCCCCCACTCCATAACAAAGAAGTGAAAGCCCTCAGACTTATAAAGTCAGCAACAAAATAGGAGTGCAGAATTTGAGTGCCCTTTGAGGGCAGAGGGAGAAGAGAGGTCTTACCCCTATAGTACTGAGCACAGTGAACTATCCTATTAATAGATATTAATAAAACTATTCCCACAGTTTCAAAATAGATTGGTGGATCGACCATGTGTCTGTTTCAAGCCCTGCTAATGCAGAAGGTCTGCATCAGTATAATTTTGAGCTAACAGGCTGTGACAATGACTAGAGCCTTACTAATAACTCTCAGTAAGCAAAAATAACTCTCAGTGAGAGCAATAGAGCCAGACTTTGATGAAAGGGGCTAGGGCTGAACCTAAGAATAATAGCTGAGACAGGGAATTAGCATCTTTTTAATCATGATCCCAATTACAACTCAAGACAAGTTATATCCTTCAATATAACACCTGGTGCCAAATGTGGCCACTTTAAATTTCACCCTCAGAGGACCTGGTAATGATTTTTGGGCTTCATGATATTTATTATTTATTTCTTTTCTTATGAAGAACTTCTCTGAAGTTAAGACACTACAGAAACCTTTTACATGAATATTGGCAGCTAACACATTCACTTCTGCTAGTGAGAATACATTAAGCATTACAGAAAACACACTGGAGTGTGCTGATTCATAAAAAATCCTGTTCAGTGCTTTCATAAATATGTAAAATGTTTTCTTTGACATATTTATACAGGGACAAATACAAACACAAGCAACCACACAACATGAGGTCCTCAGGTACTAATGGAATTTTTTCCATTTTCCCACATTTGCAAGGTTTGATTTTCCTGTGAAAATTACAGATAAAGATAAAAAGATGCAGATACTGAAAGGGCTTAGAAAAAGATGAACTTTTGCTAAATTTCAGATATCTATGCACTGCCAAGATAAGCTAGAGAGATTTACATGTGATTCTGCTTCACTCCTTCCTGTCCTGATCACTTCTTTTAGTTGCTCTGAAGGAAGAATGACAAGACTGAAAGTCTGAATGGAAATATAAAGGTATTTATGTTATGTTATAAAATCCCTTACTATTTGCTTGACTCTCCTAAGACTACTTAGAGAACTGGCAGGGGAAAAGGAAGCACTCAGGTTGTTCAGGAAAAGAACAGCAAGGAAAGAGGCAAACTATTCTAAGGGCACATATTTGATACTAAAGTGTATTTAAGTCTGTGTGAAATATAAACAACCTAAATATTTTGACATTTATTTCTCCCTCTCAGCATTGGACTCCTTTTCCAAATGAAAGAGGATTATCTCTGAAAAGTTTATTCAGAAGAGATTGGCAGTATGAGGCGCAAAGCTGCGCTCAAGGAGCTTGCTTCTACCTGGAATCTCAATCTACTTCATTTGGGCTCTCAGGAAGGAAAGTGATCCCATACAGAAAGGTTTTTGGTTTGTTTTGTTTTTTTTAAGTAGGACCAAGGCCTACCAGAACAACTACCTATGCATGAGGAGATCAAATACCAAGTAACAAACACCATGAAGCAAGGTTAAAAAGAAGACGTGTTTCCTTTTGAACAATTAGCATCCAGCCCTAAATGACAGTAACACAAAGTGAAAGTAAGTTAATATAAAAATACATGCAGAAGACAAAAGAGCTGCTATAGTCACAGTGAGATATCAGAAAATAAATTTGAATTTTAGATGAATACAGTAGTTTAAATGAGCTAAACTCTGTAGGGTAGGGAGAATTTAGTTAAGAAAAGTTGATGTTAGGACTGGGAGATGTTTGCAATGCTTGTTGTTAAGAGTGATGACAGGTGGCGAATCAGAAAAGAAAGAGGTTAATCTCTGTAATTAAGTACTGCAGCAGCAGACATTCTGGATACAAATACATGTGTGAGTAGAAAAGCAAACCCCAGCCTTAGAAGGCAGGTGGTGCCAAAGCATTATTCATTGTGGTGACCTTGAGCAGAGGCAGTTGCTACTTTCCTGGAATACAAATTTGAATCGTTCACATTTCTGACCTGGCTAGCAAATTAGAATACCTCATCCTGCTGCTGCCTGATGTTAGAGGAAACTGAATTTCGCAACTCCTCCTTTCAAACACCCACTAAGAAAAATAGCGCTTAACAAACAGCACCACTTAGCTGCCCAGAATTATTTATCTGCAGGTATAAGTAACATTTTTGAGATTTTGCACCATATAACAAGGAAGATTTTCCAAGGCAAAAGAAGTTAATAGGTGCAGATGGCAGAGCATGGTAAAGTTTCCATCTTCATAGGGCTGATAGTGAACATAGTTTCATCTCTGGTTATAATGCAAAAAGGAGAGTCAATAACTCGGAATAGATTTAAAAAAAAAGAGAGGGTTAGTTTGTTTTGCAAAACACTGCTGGCATGCAAAACCCAGGTGAGATCTTCGACCTCATTTTGTTTGGACCTGAAACTCTGGGCTGTCCTGTACAACTAAATTGTCCTCTGCACAAAATTGGAGAAAACTAAACATCAACCATGCCTGCCTCTTTATGATCCTCAGTAGTTTCTTGGTCCAAGAATTGCCAGGAGTGGCATTTCCAGCCACACATAAAATTACACACGGTTTTTAGACACATTCTTGTGAAAGTTAAAAAAAAAAAACTAACACATTTTTAACCAAACATCTAAGTACTTCCTAAGAAAACTCACCATTTTCATGTTTTGTACATGGAATAATAAGAATGAGCTCCTCAATAGGTCAAATCATGTACCTGTTACCATATATTAAAAGAAAATATTTTTGCTAATTCCACTGAAGGCTGATTGAAATTCAGAGAGCACAACCTACAGATACTCTTTATTATGAAGGATTTGGCAATGTGATAGTTTTCTCTGAGAGGTGTTCTGGGCACTTTTCTGAAGCTATCAACAAATAAAACTTGCACCTTGACTGTGAGGAAAATATTTTTAATTTCTCAAACTATTTGAAAAAAATGAAGCATGGGGGGCAACACTTTCTCCTCAGATATTCATTAATTTTCATGTGGAACTGCAACATAGTAACAAAAACAACATCACAAAGAAGAATGACTCGTATCACTTCTGAAAACGCTTTCTTATTTCTGTTCAGTCTGTGTGAAACACCACCTCAATTCCAAGAGAAAGGTTTCTGGTTTTACCCATCGAACTTAGAAATTAAAACAAGTACAGCTTTCCTTCACTGGTATCCAAGGGGGAAGTTACCAATCCAGCACTCAAGGTCATGTGTTCATATTTCATTATCTATGGAAGAAAAAGATCCCATTCATTCTGAAAATTTAACATTACCTATCTGGATCTCCATAACACAGTTACAATTGCCTACAAAAAACCAGAGATGTTAAGGTTTCTGTCATGAAATTATAAAATCACAAGGCTATGTTTTACGCTGATTTTTCCCCTTCTTTCTTTAGCATTTTCCCTGGCTTCTCTTCTTCTTTTAAACACCCATAACACCACCATTTTACCCAGAATTTATTTTCTTTAAAAAGAAAACAAAAAGTCTTACTTGTTAGAAGTTAGAAAAACAGCTCCAAAGGCATGGCGATACTGTATGGAAAGGAAGTTTATAATGACAAACTTTTAAGAACTCTGATCTTAAAACCTGATCCTTACACAAACACACTCACAAAAGTTTCCACAAACTTTGAACTCATGTGACCAACTTTGTCCTCAGCAGCAGCTTCTCCTTTTCTCATGTACTCATATTCAAAACTTCCACTCCAATATACACAGATTTACTCACCACAGGCAAGTTATTTTGCATTTACTTCCTATTTGTGATTTTATTGTTTACTTCTAATCCTCCAGCCCTGAAAATACTTACATATGTCAATGCAGTACTCTATTTCCCTGAGAGTTTTCTCCCAAATAATTGTAATCTTTTGGGTATTACATCTTCAGAAAGTAGAAGTAACACAACTATATATTTATTACTTAAAAATTGTCTTTCCATTGGACTTGATGATCTTAGAGGTCTTTTCCAACATAAATGATCCTTTGATTTTATTAAAATATTCCAGGAAAAATAGAATATTAAATCCATGGCACCTTTTTGGGACAATATTCTTGAAAACTGCCTTAGAAGTGAACTTTGAAATCTGAAAGTGATATGTAAATGTCTATTTCACATTCTCTTACAATCAACATTGAATATGCTTCAAAAAATGATTTTGCAGTTAATACATAATTTTATAGTTGATTTATGTGAGATATAATTTTTCCCTCAGAAAACCCTCATTTTATTTTCTTCAGAACTCCCACTCACTAGTTTTACTTTTCAGACCTATCTTGGTTATTATATACTCTTCAGAGAAATGTGGGGCAGAAAAGATTACTGTGGATTTCAAATGCTATTATGTATATGGTGCACAGTATGAAAAATATGCATTTTTCAAAATCATGGAGCTATGGTCTGATTTCACCTCTCTGGTTTTCAAGTCCATGCCTGCCCATGACAATTAGCACAAATTCACACATGCGCTTTAACAATATATTCTGTTTTGGGGATCTCTCCTTATACCCAAACTGGTCTATACCAGAATTTAAACAACAGCGCAGCACATTATATGGTTATAGAGTAACATAACTAGAGGGAAAAAAATAAATACAGTCATACATCCTTATTCATCTATCAGTAAATAGAATTGCCTCCATAAAATTTTCTTATTAAGTCATGGCTAAAAGTAGCCATAGGCTAATACAGCATTACATTTGACAGTTTAGTCCCCCTAGAATTTCTGCAATATCTACAAATGCTCAGAATGATTTAGAAGTGACTTCTCTGTTATAGTTTGACATAAAAGCTGCATAAGCAGAAATTCTCCATTGACAATGCTGGAATAGGCTCCATGTGAAGAGTCTCCCTTTACAGTAAACTTCACTTCTCTGTTGAAAGCATACAGGAACAAGTTTCAGCACTTTGTGTATCTTAGGCACCCTGCTTACACAAATAATACAAGTTGTCATTAAAGAATTCAAATAACATTTGCTTTCCTGTAAGTTTTGCACATAAAGAACCAGAATGAAGAGTTATGCCTGAATTTCTGTATTACTTCCTCCTCACTCCAGCACTATGGCTATATTTAGTGCCTTATTAGTCATATTGGACACAGCATTTGAATATACTTTACACATAAAAATAGTGACACAAATAAAATTCCTAGTTTTTTAATGCATGGAATGTTGGAACAAATTTCAAAGATAGTAAATTTAAAACGGTTTTTACCCTCTCTTGTCCTCCACCCTGAAAGCTTTTCATTTATAATGTTTCCTTACAGATAAAATAAGTAAGGGAAGCAATCTTTAATCTCTAAACATAGACATTTAGATGAATTGTCAGGACAAAACAACCCCCCACCAGGTCTTTTGAATACATTTTTCATTGAAATGTGAGCAATAACACATGAAAAAAAAAAAGTCTTCTAGCTCTCCCTGCTTTGGTAAAAACTCTAGGGTGCCAGCAACTTCTTAGAATTTTTTGCTGATCTCAGGCAAACATTTCTGTGTTTACTCATCTTAACATTAAAAAAGATGCCACACATTAAGGGTCAGGTTAGAGGGTTTTCACAGACTTCTTAACAAAACCATAGATTATCCTAAAATGACAATTTAGCATAACTATGTATTATCATACCACAATCACTCTGTTAATTAACATGAAAATGTAACAAATGTTTCTGCTACTGAGAAATACCAAAGGCTAGAAAAGGCTTTTGATCTGAAGTCTTCTAGTTTCCTCCCTGAAAGTTAATATTAAAAAGGATTTAATGTCTTCAGTAATGGGGGGTGGAGGGGCACACGGGTGCAGTGCAATTCTGACAAATGCACACTTTGGAAAGAAACTGAGAGGAGAAAATTGGTCAAAGAAACTTCCTGATCTTCAGCACTGAGGGCTTTTATATGGAAGATGAACTTATAACATAACGAGAGAAACATTTTGGAAGTCTGGACATCAGAACCAGAGTGGGCCTGTGCATAAGGAATTTACTGAGATCCACACACTTGGGAATTGGGAAAACAGACTTCCAATATAAAAAAGCTTATGGCAATCAGGAATTAGGAAATAATACCTTTATATAAAAATAATACCTTTATATAATAGCTGAAACATCCGTTTACTTCCTACAGTATTTGCATGAAGAGTTTTGCATTGATGGTGATTACATGTTCATCAGTTGCTTTCACAGACATCATTCAAAAGTAATAAAAGTCCTGGTGTAGTGCTGGCTATCACCAAATGATCACAACTTTCAATGGAAATAACTGTGAGGGGGGAAAACTCAAGTGTTCTGAGTAGTGCTACTGGGAATGACAGACAGAAGAAGACGCTGACATTACTGGCAGAAGGGAACTAGTCAGATAATCTTTTTTCTAACCTTCATCAATGAGAATTCCCAGCTCTCTGCAGATTTATACTGTATGTATTATTTAATCCTGTTGGCACATGCAATAGTGATTGTCCTGCAGTAATAAATAGGAACAAGAGTAACAGGCCTCTCTGCATAATGAGCATGGTATAGTAATAACCACAAAATGAGGGTGTTAGAAATCACTAAAAAAGAGAGGATGGAAATTCAAATTAAGATCTCTATTAAATTGAAATTCAAATTAAGATCTCTATTAAATTGAACTTCCTTAAAGGACACTTAAAAGTAACAGTAATAGCAACTGCAGAAATAAATGAACAGAAAACAAGCAATCATAAATGGGCAAAATACAAGAGGAAGAAACAAGAGGAGAAGCAAGTCTTGTAGTAAAGTAAAAATATGTTAATACAGTAGTGAAAGGTAAAAATGAGGAAACAAGAATAAATGTAACTCAACTGTGGATTTTGCTTTTAGAAAGGACATGGGAATAAAGCAGGAACTACCAGCATACTGGAGATTAACATCTAACAACCAGGTGTCTATAAACAGTACGCATCTCTTGAAATGTAACTAAACAGAGCGTGTTTTGTAAAGTAGACAGGCTGTATGCACACTGATGCTTTTTAAAAATAAATAGTTACTAATAATGTCACGCAACTCAGGCGCACATGTATGTAAAAATGAATTAAGCTTTGGATTCAAGAGTGCATTCACTGATCAACATGAACCACACATATACAAATTGCATTAAAATCACTCCAGAATCTGTTTAGGAAAAGCCTGTATTGCAAAACTGAGATAATCAAATAGGCCTGCCTGCTTTATTATTTCTGTTCTCCTCTGATAATCCCACAGATTTTTTGTTGTTGTGAACAAGAGCATGTCTGTGAAAGTAACTTGACAGCTTCTGCAATATCTGAGCTTCTGTGGGATCCAGAAAGAGAAGGAAGTGAAATGCTGTTCTGGGAGGAAGTGGCTCTTTGTCAGCAGTAAATTGGATTCTTATCCTCACTACCTGTGCTAAGCAGTGCAAATCAAAACTTCAAAATATTGGATTAGATTCTCCAACCTGTTACAGCTGCAACTCCAGAAATGCTTTTCAAAAATACCAAAAGTAATTTTTCTTAAGTGAGGAATGAAATATGACCATTCTTCCTAGACTCTTAAAAAAATCAAAACCCAAAAATCTAACAAAGAAAACCCCAGCTATAACAAGCTACATAAACTTACAAAAGGCATCCTAGGATTTTAGGACAATAAATATGATATTAAACAGTTATTAAAATGTTATTAAAAGTCTTTCATATTTTTCCTAACAATCAAGGTATCTGAGATCAGAACAAGGAACTGACAAGTACCTTGAAGAGAGAAGAAAGAAGCAGGAATACATTGGTATAACATCTCTTTATCATTAGCCATATATAAAGTCCTCTCCCTCTTACAGGGCATTATTCCATTTTCTGGGGAGCTGGCAATGCTCCCCAAATAGAGCAATGGATTAACGGAAAGGCTCTCGACAGGACTTCCCCAGGAGCCGGCCGCTCTGTGAACGCGAAGAGCTGACTCAGAGGGGGCGGTGCTAGGAGAGCCCGGACTGGTTAAAAACCTGCCCCAGGGAGCGTGACTACCAGGCTGGGTTCGAGGCGATTTGAGAGGCAGTTCACGCGGGCAGGCGAGTGGGATAGTGAGCACTCGCCAAATTATCAGGGTCCTGTCTGTGAGCTCTGCTCTGGCTGCCCCGGCTACGGCCAAAGTAGGCACCCAGGCAGAGCTGATGCGAGGGGAGGACGCGGCGCAGAGCTCGGGATGCAGAGAGCGCCTGCGCTTGTCTCCTGGGCGTAGGGTGCGAAAAGGGTAGGGCTGCACTTGGTGATCCCTGCTGGAGGTCGTCCTGCAGCAGGTGGCTGAATTACGGGACGCTGTTACTAGGCTGAAAGGTGTCAGCGAAGCTGAGAGGAAGCAGCGCTGTTTGCTCCAGGACCAGGCTGTGCAGAGGCCTCAAGTGTATAGGACAAGGGGTAACGGGTTCAAACTTAAACAGGGGAAGTTTAGATTGGATCTGAGGAAGAAATTCTGTACTGTAAGGGTGGTGAGGCACTGGAATGGGTTTCCCAGGGAAGTTGTGAATGCTCCATCGCTGGCAGTGTTCATGGCCGGGTTGGACATAGCCTTGGGTGACATAGTTTAGTGGGAGGTGTCCCTGCCCCTAGTAATTGGGTTGGAACTAGATGATCTTAAGGTCCTTTCCAACCCTAACTATTCTGAGTCTATGAAATAAATTACGATTTTCTGAAGCTTAACTTCATTTACCTAGCCCTCCAAAATGCTAATTAGATAAAGTAATTAAACACTAAAAATTCAATTTAGTCCATAAAACCCCATAAAAATCAAATTTATTAGAGGAGATAAAATATTCTACTTCTTCTGGCTAACATTAACACAGAACCCTCTTCAAAATCTGTACTTATTCATGATCTATGAGGAAGAAGGAAGGATTCATCCTTTTGCTTACCTATCTGGCAACAGCACTGCAGCAGACTTTTTCTGTTTCCCGACTTACTCAAACATGTAGATGGGAGAAGGATCTGTATACCTCCTCCCTTTCTAAGTATGAGCTTTGACTTAATATTCTCAAATACGACCTCCACTTTGAGCAGGTTTGAACCCCTGCTTAAAAGCTCAGGTTTCAAAACACCAGTTCCTCTGAGTATGACCCTGAGAAACCACAAAGTAGATAGAAATTTGAGGACATTAAATATATGGATGGCCATCACTTCTTCACAGATGCATATTCTTACTTCAGTTAGAGATACAGTTTCAGATGTTATCAAATAACAAAAGAACATATACCCCTCCTGTTACTTTTCCCCTCTGCACTGTGCAAGTAGGCAACATTTTGAATACAGAGCAGATCTGGCACAGTAAAGACACTCCACTTTTGTGCTGAAAAGTTGTTTGCTTGCATGTTTAGCCAGTGTAACTCTTAGCTTTTCTGGGCCCTTTGCTAAATTATGGCACGTTTACTTGAGTTGTTTATGGAATGCACTGTAAAAATGCAGATTTTCTTCCCTAAGACATAAATACTTCTTTGGACTGTAACTCTGAACTGTTTCCCTTAGTGTTTTATTATAGAATTCCTTAGTTTACTTTTATAACCAAGTGCTATGGGGTTCCTGATTTAGAGTTGGGGTACTGATCAATTTTAACAAGTGTTAGATACCATGGTTTTGAAAAACTAATTTTAATGTCTTCTACACTTATATACAAATTATTGATTTCAATTCAAGAATCACTGTGATCAGAAATTTGTAGTAAAACAGAAAGTCAAATACAGAGCTAGCATGAAGACTATCTGCTCTTAAAAATGTTACACATACATGTCAAGATTGTATCCAGCTTAAGGTTAACAGTATGTGACATTGTATACTGTAACAAGCTCAAAATGATTTCCTAAAAGACTTCTTAAGATTAAATTATAGTGGGTAGAAAAAAAATAGTTTGATAAACAGAATATACTCCAAGTGAATGGAGTTCCTTTCTTACTGAACTCAGCTATAATCTAAATACTATATATTCATCAGAAATACAAAAGGAACATAGAAAATATAAATGTTTTAGTTAGAAAATTAATTGAGAAAACACATAATTTGAAAACATTAAGTAATAATAAAGAAAATAAATATTTTTATATATTCTTGGTTTTAAAGCAGAATGAGGTCTAGGGCTCCTTGACAGATATGCATGACAACTTTTACTTTTAGAATTAACGCAATATACATTTCCTGCTTTCAGTAAAGAAATCAGAATCACAAACCTTTACATACTAAAACTGACTTTTTATATCTCTCTTAAGGACATCACAAGCCTCTCTTAATAGCAAACAGAATCTTGTAGCAGCAGTTTACATGGGACTAATCATGTCATTTACCAGCATTTCTGTTGCACATGTAATCTTTTGCTAGCTCTCAAATGGACTAGTCCATGAGGCACCCATTTGCATCTCTCAGTACAGCAAGATGAAGATCTGTCTTTTGTTCCCGGAACTCTTTACATCATAAATAGTACTAATACTATTTCACTCATTCTGTGCTTTGTAGGGTGGGATTTGGGGTTTCTGAATTTTTCAAGATGACTGTTAGTGCTGAAAGAGTGTGCTTGGAACAATTCCAGCTCATTTCTTCCTCCATCAAAACCTCATTTTCTGTATTGCTTCATCCTACTTGTTTCCATCACTATCACTCAGGTACACACAATTAATAGTGACATTAGATTATGCAGGTGTTACCACAATGATGGAGGGTGTATACATTTAAATGATTAAATGTTTAAGACTGAAACATAATGAAACTAAGTTATGTTGAGGAAATTTATTTTCAAAAAGGACTGATACCTGGTGAGAAAATATGCAACAATATTGGCAAATAAATTACATGAATGAATATTTATAACCTCTCTCTACTGAGTTGTATGCTTCTGAAATTATCAAACTCTTTACCTCTCTAGCAATGGGGGGTGATAGTTTCACTCGTGTCTGGTCATTCATCTTTGAATGCTCCTAGTATATTTAGTTATATTAGTATATTTAGACACTGGAGTAACTAGACAGTCACCAGAAAGTGACATTATATAGGTGTTGTAAGTTCTTTTTTTTCAGAATGTTATTGCTAAAAGTCTCTGACAAAATTCTTCAGTGTTAGTGGACCAGCATAAACTCCAGATTAAAAAAAAATCTATAAGTGCAAAACATATTTAAAAGTAAATGCAAATCTGCTTTTATCCATCTATTGCCTTTTTTTTCTGTATATTCATCATTAACTTGCATTTTCCATCTAAGAATATAATGAAAATATATGTATTCACTCTTCATTTCAACACAAGCTCAGGAGTTCCATAAGATTTTTGCATCAGTTTAATAAGCCTCTCTCAAAGCTGCCATGTCAGCATACATGGGAGGAAGAGCAATGAACAACCTGAGTTTTAGGACAATATTAAAAGCTATAAAAGTTTTCAAGTGTTACAGTTGACGATAAAATCTCTTCAGGTAGTCTGTTTTATAGATGTCTGCAGGGCCTTCTGTGAGATTACTGTTCCTTTTAGTTCCATCAGCCACAGTACAGACTTGTCATGGGTACAGCAGCAGCAGTCATTTTTCTCCTTCGTAGTAGCTGTTGCAATGCTATGGGTTTGACTTTCGGGAGCAGTGCTGAAATCACTGATGTTTATAGTTACAGCTTAGAATGTTTTGGTCTGACCAAGGACTTTCTGAGTTTCGTGCTCTGCCAGGGAGGAGGGGAAGCCAGGAAGAAGCAGAAACAGGGCACCTGACCGAAACTGACCAAAGAGGTATTCCATACCACAGTACATCATGCCCAGGATGTAAAAACTGGGGGCAGGAACCTGGAAGAAGGCAGTTCACAGCTTGGTTGTTGGGTGGTGAGCAGCTGTATCCTCTTCCCTTGTATTTCCCTGGTCATTATTATTATTACTATTACTATTACTGGTGGTAGAGGTAGTGATTTGTGTTATACCTTAGTTACAGGACTGTTCTTATCTCGGTCTGTGGCAGTTACATTCTTCCAATTCTTCTCCCCATTCCCTCCTCCTTTTGAAGTGGGGGAGAAGAAAGAAGGGACAGTGAGTGAGTGGGCTGCGTGATTTACGGCTTTAACCACGACAACTTTGTCACCATGTTTGCCACTTCTGTGCACCTTTCCAGATAGGTACTATCTCATTATGGCTTTGTAGAGGTGGGTTCTCTATGGAGAGCTGAGTTCATAAGGATCTGCAGATGTTAGAAGATTTTTTGATCACACATGTAAGTATTTACAGGTATGGAACAGAAGGCAGATCAAAATACTTTTTAATCTCCTAAATCATGGTCCAATCTCTTTAAATAGTAGAAATTTTTAAACAGCAAAAGCTGCTAAATATCACATCATTTATAAGCAGCCTCTTAATTATATCTTGGCTGTCTTGGCTTTCGGCTTTAGGCACTGGTGTCCATCCACAGCACTTAGTATTAAAAAGCCCTGGAACCAGAGAGCAAGTGCATGAACTTGAACACAATGAGAAATAACTCTGGGTCAAAAGTAAATCAGTCAGCATTGGATTTAAACAAAAATTTAAAAAGCTATGATTTGCAAGATAGTGTACTTTTATAACTTCTTACTTTTGAGATATATCAAAAATATGTATCCTGAAGTGATTTAATTGATATGGGAGTTTCTATTTAAAAATTTTAGATACTCCAGCTGGAAAGCATTTTGGTTTTTACTTGGTGGTATGTTGGTTCGTTGAATTTTAATTTTCTTAGTGAGGCCAGTGATTTCTTTTTGAGATCATGATTGTATGCATGTGACCTATCTGCTTTCACAGTTATAAATGAAAATGTTGCAGGATATTCAAGCACCACAAAAAGCACAATGAACACATTCTTCATACAGAGACTATTAGTAATAGCAAGAAAGGAGAAACTAAGACATTAAATATAAGCAGCCTTGTCTAAATAGTGCAGTCATCAGTATTTCCATGAACTGCTAGCAGACCTTCAATGGACTCTGCTAATTCATATTTTCCTTGTTAGGAAATTAGTGCAGTACACTGATGGTGGAGACTATGCATCGCCACACAAGAAATATCTTCATACAAAGTATCTAAGTAAGACAAATATATATAACCTTGATAGATAAAAACTGTTCTAAGCAGATTCACTTTCAAATCAATGTAGAAGTATTTCTGTTGATGTCTGAGACAGTTTTGGTGAAAGGAAATCACAAGAACTGAATTCAATATTCATTATTACTAAGGAGGAAATCCAATATTCAGTTGTAATTCCAAACATGATTTTTTTTAATTGTATTATGGTAATTATGCAATTTTTGTTGTGAATTTTTTGAATATTTTTGTATTTAAGCACTACTTATAATTTAACTACTGTTAAAGTGATAGGATGTTTGAGAACACGTTTCATCTCTTTATTATTTAAATGAAAATGGGATGCCAACCTCATGAGGTTTAACCATGACAAGTGCAAGGGCCTGTACCTGGGTCAGAGCAATCCCAGGCACAGCTACAGGTTGGGCAGAGAAAAGATTCAGAACAACCCTGTGGAGAAGGACCTGGGGGTATTGGTCGATGAGAAAATGAATATGATCCAGCAGTGTATGCTTGCAGCCCAGTGTGGACCAATAAATTATACTATAAAGGAAGTACTAGATTTTTTGTAATACTTAAACTGGCAGTAAAAAATTCAGCTTCAGATTTTCTTTTGCTGTGAATGTATAACAGAAAATAATATTTCCATTAAATAGATTATTTTGTTATTAGGGTCACTCAAAGTACATCTCAGCAACAAGCTCCTCATCAGGATTCTCTGAGGATGCACACAAGAAGGGCACATGCTGTAATTTTCACATCAGCTCAAGTTCTGTTTGGTTTCGTATTTTTTTAAAAAAAAAAAATAAAAGACTCTTTTTACGCGTCTGGTTTATTGGTTTGGCTTGAAATAGTGCTTAGTTATAATTTTCTTCTAAATTAAGCTTATCTGAAAGCTGCCTCAGATGCACTCTAATAAGTTAAACTCTTAGCCCTAAGAGTAGTAAATCAAGGATTAGTAAAGTTTTACAGCTGAATTCATACCTTGCTGAAAGTGCAATAGGAAGATTTAATGTCTAGTTTCAGAGATCTTTTCACTCTTGAGTTCACAGAGTTACTTTTCATGAAAATGCTTTGGCTTTTGCCTATATGCAAACCTGAGAGCTCAGCATTTCACTGATTTTGCATATGCAGCTACCATTTAAGAGCCACAAACAAAAGTTTTCAACATCTTGCAATTGTCTACCATGGACTTTTTTCATAGTTTCTGTAAACTCAGTGAGGATGAAGTTCTGATATTAAACATGAGATCTCTATGTTATTAATGGAAAATGTTCATTTTGTTTTAAACTGATGTCAGTCTATTTTTCTTAACAGTCATTGATGAATAGTGTAGACAGATACTATATTGTCCTACAACTTCCTGATATGTTTATACATGGTAAAATAGACATGAAAAAGACATGGAAAGGGTTTAGTAAAAGCTGGGGTTTTTTTGCTATTACAGTTTTGCAAGCTAAAATTAGAGAAAAGCAAATTGCAAACCACTATAAGAAACACTCATAAAGAATATGGCTTGATTAAATGGAAAATAACAATTTCTTTCTTACTTCACATCATATCTGAGCAGAAAAGGGCAGAAAACTTCAAGCTGTAAGCTGGCTGTGTTTGTCCTGCATATTTTTAATGTGCATACAGATTTATTATTTTATATATATGGATATATAAGGTCCAGCAAAAGACGCTTTCTTCAGTGAGGATCACCAAATATTCACTTAGTAAAAAAGAGAAGCAAAAACAAGTTTATTAACCAGGAAAGTTACAAGATTCTAACTATAGCAGAAAACCTATGCCTTCTATGTAAGCTGCAGGAAGCAGTAGCAATGCTGCCTAGAAGGCTTGAAAGGGAATCTAAGATATCCTCCAAGTGGAAGGAGGAATGCAGAGACTGACACTCTGAGTATTACTGGACCAAGAGGGAAAGAGATGGATTGAGGGGAGGTGGAAGACTCTTTACTTGGTACAAGCAAAACAAACACAGATTTTCTTCTATTTATCCACCTGCATTGCTTTGCAAACATAAGATATTTATAAATATGTTTTTTCTTTTAGTTGTTGTAATCAAGTGCTTGTATAGGTATTTAGACTTCAAAATGACTTGAGTAAAGAACCATTTTTCAAGTTAGAAAGCAAACATTGTCCTTCACCCAAGACTGTGGTGAATCTTTGAACCAGGCCTGTGGCACAAGCGCTCAACCCAGTGGCTCTCCACTGCATCTAACAGTGTTTCCCGTGTGAGCCAGGCAAAGGCCAGGCAATGAGCAAACACCACAAGGGTCAAGGCAAGAAAAAGTGCATTCCAGTGGCTCTTACATTCACTGGAAGCTCCCACACATTCATCAAAATGACCTGGCGGGTCACAAGGATCCCAAGTTGTATCATAGTGTATCTTCAGTTACTGGAATTGACTAGCAGTAGAAATTGTAATTTATGCTTGATTTATTCCATTGCAGTAGAGATTTTAATTCTCTGGAAATAATCACTTTCTCTTCTACTACAGACCAGAAGTACATGGTATATAGCTTAGACTCACAAGTTTTAGACAACTAAGTTTAGCAAAATTCACATCTCCTAAAAGCCATAGTTAAAGCACTAATGAAGAAAAGAGTTTGAGTATTTCTATCATCCATTTTTTGAAGTCTCATTTTAAAGATTAATCCCACAACCATGAAGTCGAGAAATTGTTATCTGAGATTTATCTGCTACTGCTGAAAATGCATTTTTAAGCAAATGATGTAAAATTGGAAAGCGCTGTTAAGTCATTGATAAGCGTAACAAAACATAGGCAGAACATTAGACTCCCCTACATCCTTTTCCCCCACTAATGAATTGCGGCATTTTTCCATGGCTGAATTCATTAATTGAAAGCCTACACACTGTCCTGAGATTCTACCCTGTTGCAATAGGTCTGAAGCTTGCCTTGCATGTGCAATGCCTTGATCACTTTATAAGGAAAACAAAATACTGAGGAACACATAGCAAAACTTCATTTGCCAAGATATAAATTTATTGTGTTGAAATAATACAGTGTTGTCTCAAATGGTGCCATGGGAGGTTTAGATTGGATATTAGGAAAAAATTTTTCACTGAAAAGTTTGTCAAGCATTGGAACAAGAAAGTGGTTGAGTTCCCATCCCTTGCGGTATTTAAAAGACATATAAATATGGCACTTAGGTGCATGCTTTAGTGGTAGACTTGGCAGTACCAGGTTAATGGTAAAACTCAATGACCTTAATGGTGTTTTCCAACCTATACGATTCTCTAATTCTGTGATTTAATCCTAATCTATCAAGCATATTTCACTGTAATTACTGAAAGGTACTTTAAATTTAAATATTTAAAGTGTGCTAAAAATACATTTTTAGAATGAAAAAGGATGCTTCCATATTTTTAATACAAGAGTAGAGCAAGTGTTGATAAAATGCTGCTCTGTTTTTTGCAGAGCAGGCACATATTAATCATTGGTAATTTATAGTCTGCATGAATAATATAATCGGTCACATGAAAGTAATGTTCTGTTATTCAGCGTTCATTTGCAAAATTCTTTATAATTATGAAGTACTTTAATCAGAAATAACTTTCTTATAGAAAACAAAATCTCTGAGCCTACAAAACAGATCTTTTTGCATCATCATCTGAACAACATTTACTAAGGATTTTTCATCATTATTTATGATCCAAATGGGCTATTAAACTGTTACAGACCACATGTTGTCTGATTTCATGTCACTTTGGAAATACAATGTAAACAAATTTTAATACATAATATTACTACAACTCTGTTGCAGCCCAGCCCAGGATCTAAAATCTGAAAGGAAAATTTCTACTTGCAGAAATGACAACCAAAAACTACTGGATTCAGCAAATCAGAAAACACTGCTTTTTTGTTGATGTCATGGTCTTAACAGAGTTCAATTTCTAAGTCCATAAGGATTTAGGAGCCAGTACCTGGCCTGAGAAATATGGCTTATGGTGTAGGCATTATCAATTTTACTTCTAGAACAACTCATTAGTAATAATTTCTTAGGGTGAAATTGAAAAAAATAATTCAGGCAAAAGGTTGAACTTCAGTAATAAAATACAACATACTACAGACATTCACAGTAATTTTTATTGCAGTTTCCTGTCTAAAAAGCTTGTATCACACTACAATTTCCTTACTTTTAAAATAAGGCTCAGATATGTAGTTATTTCAAAGGTTTGACTTTATAGATGAAATTTTTTTTTCCTTATAAATTATATATATAATAATGAATAGTAAAAGCACAAAACCTTGCTAAAGAAGAACATATTCTTATAGAAATCTTTGCACAGTAGAAGGTCTAAAAATATTAAATACTCAACTTCTTTTAAAAGCTCAAAAAAAATTTGGCAGTGTCTGAGCTATACAATCATTCAGTTTATGAATACTGCCTCTTCTACCTTGAGCTTCTTTTCACTCCACAGTTAAATTTGATCTGCCAAAGAAGAAAAGAAACAAACAAAAATTTGCTTTAAATTAGAGCAGTTTCATTGCTCAGATGTGTCCTGGATTCAGCAGCAGCAGTCATTTTTCTCTTTCTTGGTAACTGGTGAGGCGCTGTGGTTTTGACTTTCTCCCTGGGGACAGCACTGATAACACTGATGTTTTCAGTTAGGGCTTAGAATGTTTTGGTCTGGCCAAGGACTTTCTGAGCCTCATGTTCTGCCAGGGAGGAGGAGAAGCTGGGAGGAAACAGAAACAGGACACCTGACCCAAACTGACCAAAGAGGTATTCCATACCACAGTACGTCATGCCCAGGAAGTAAAACGGAGAGCAGAGACCCGGAAGGGGTTGGGGGTTTGCTGCTCTGCCAGGCTTGTTGCCAGGTGGTGAGCAGTTGTATTCTCTTGTATTATTATTGGTGGCAGCAGTAGTGGTTTGCGTTATACCTTAGTTACTAAACTGTTCTTATCTCAACCTGTGGGAGTAGCATTCTTTCGATTCTCCTCCCCATTCTCCCTGGAGCTGGGGGAAGAAAGAGGGAGAAGTGCGTGAGCAAACTGCGTGGCTGACTGGACATTAACCATGGCAAGAGGGAAAAGATAATTGTGGAGTAATACAGCAACTACATTTTCAGGATCAGTCTACATTTCCACTTAAAAAAAAATAATAATAAAAAAAAAAAAACAACAAAAAACCTACTTGGTAACAGAACAGTTTATAAACTGCACATTTTTGCATGAAGGTATAATGTCTCCACCGATTAATTGCACTAGAACTTGTTACAAAGATGCAATGCATAAACATGATTAGTCTGCCAGATCTTTTCTTTTGGTTTGGAGGCCTTTTTTTCCCCGGCCATATCTGTGAGAAATAGTCCTAATAAAAGTAAAAAGTAAACTACAGCAGGACAAATTCTGAATCTCTACCACAAGTCAAACACAGACAAGCATCTTGTCTAACATATTCCACCAGATCTAAACCTCTGTACTGGGTATAAATCCTTTACTGTACAATATTATACAAATTTAGAACTACAGTGCTACACTTTTACTGAGAAAAGAAAAAGCCAAACTATGAAACTCCTTGCTCTTACAACTAGGGAACTGAGTAGTGAAAGAGGTGAAAAACAGGATGCAAAAGATCCCAAGTGAAAACTAGATATCTTCTCTTTCCAGCAAGTTCAAACTGAGAAGTCGAAAGCTGTGTATGTGTGTATGATGAGCATTTGCCCTCAGTAACAAGGTCTACTGCTTCCCTCTAGGGTAAAGTGCCAGGAGGAACAAGCTGCTGGCAAGGCATCTGGAGTTGCCACTGAAAATGAGACTGGAAAGCTGAGCTGAGTAGTTTGTCAAACTATTTTAATCCCTAGTATTAACTTGCAAATAATTTCAGGGTCTGGAGACCATCTACAATTTCTTCTGCTTCTGACCAACACTGCTTTTTTTGTGTCTGGGCTTCTAAAAAAAAAAAAAAAGATTCAGATGCATTGCTTATTTCCAACTAAAAAACCTGGGACAGAAAGTGTGAGATACTATTTGTTGCTATGAAGACTAATGTGAACTTGAATTTTGGAATCCTTCTCCATAAAGCTTCAACCAAGAGTCACAGGACAGTCTCTAAGGGTCATCACAGCAGTGGTATATAGGACAATGAGAATTTTGATGGGGAATGCGGAACTCAGATGAGATTACAGCACATCTGTCCCCAGATTCCCTGTGCCTACCAGACCAGTGGCCAGAGGAAACTTTCACCAAGTAAATCCAAAACGAGTAATGCCACTAGAGGGAGAGCCGACCACATTTCTTAGCACTATCAAGCCACGTGCAGTCTACTGCCCCTGACTAGATGAGGGAAGTAGGAGTAAAAACCAAACACCTTCAATGTCAAAGACTACCCCAATTAAAAATAAAAATGGTACAAGCATAAGTCTAGGCTAGGTTATGTCAAGCTTTATAGAGACAAAAGTGGAGGTACCTTAAAGTGCCTCACAATGGTTTTATCCAGTACGCTTTTTAGAATCATAGGAGAGAATAGTTAGGGTTAGAAAGGACCTTAAGATCATCTAGTTCCAACCCCCCTGCCATGGGTAGGGACATCTCACACTAAACCATATCACCTAAGGCTATGTCCAACCTGGCCTTGAACACCCCCATGGATGGAACATTCACAACTTCCCTGGGAAACCCATTCCAGTGCCTCACCAACCTTACAGTAAAGAACTTCCTCCCTATATCCAATCCAAACTTTCCCTATGTAATTGATGTCTCTCTAATTTAGAGACAAGGATGTCGTGGGGAACAGTGTCAAATGCTTTGCACAGGTCCCAGGTAGATAACATCAACTGCTCTACCCCTGTCCATCAGTTCTGTAGCCACGATAGAAGGCCACCAAATTGGTCAGGCAGGATTTCCCCTTAGTGAAGCCATTCTGGCTGTCAAAAAGCACCTTGTTGTTTTTCATGTGCCTTTGCATGCCTTCTACGAGAATCTGCTTCAAGATTTTGCCAGGCACAGAGGTGAGACTGACTGGTCTGTACTTCCCCCGCTCATCCATTTTCCCCTTCTTGAAAATGAGGGTTATACTTCCCTTTTTCCAGTCATCAGGAACTTCACCTGACTGCCATGATTTTTAAAATATGATGGACAGGGGCTTAGCAACTTCATTCACCAGCTCCTTTAGGGCCTGAGGATTGATTTCATCAGGTCCCATGGAAAGCCAACCGTATCCTGGCTGCATCAAAAGGAGTGTGACCAGCAGATTGAGGGAGGTGATCCTGCCCCTCTTCTCTGCTCTCCTGAGGCCCCACTTGGTGTACTGTGTGCAATTCTGGTGTCCTCAACATAAAAAGGACATAGAACTGTTGGAACAAGTGCAGAGGAGGGCCATAAGGATGATGAGGGGTCTGGAGTACCTTCCCTGTGAAGATAGGATGAGAGAGTTGGGGCAGTTCAGCCTGAAGAAGAGAAGGCTGTGTGGAGACCTCATAGCAGCCTTCCAATATCTGAAGGGGACCTATAGGTATGCTGAGGAGAGTCTCTTCCTGAGGGACTGTATTGAGAGGACAAGGAGTTATGGGTTCAAACTTAAACAAGGGAAGTTTAGATTGGATCTGAGGAAGAAATTCTTTACTGTAAGGGTCGAGAGGTACTGGAATGGATTGTCCAGGGAAGTTGTGAATGCTCCATAACTGGTGGTGTTCAAGGCCGGGTTGAACAGAGCCTTGGGTGACATGGTTTAGTGTGAGGTGTCCCTACCTATGGCAGGGGAGGTGGAACTAGATGATCTTAAGGTCCTTTCCAACCCTAACTATTCTATGATTCCATGACTTGTGTACTTTCAGGTTCCTAAGATGCTCTCAAATCAGATCCTCTACTACAGGGGTCCCAAGGTCTTCATTCTCACAGTCCCTGCATCTGCCTTCCGAGACTTGGGTGGTATTGTCAGAGCATCTGCCAATAAAGACTGAGGTAAAGAAGTCATTAAGAACCTCAGCCTTCTCCAAAACCAGTGTAGTCAGTTCTGACAGTGTCCAAAGCAGGCCCACACTGTCCCTACCTGCCTTTTATTTGCAATGTATCTATAGAATCCCTTCTTGTTATCTTTCAAATTCCTAGCCTAGCTTAATTCTAAGTGTGCCTTAGCTTTCCTAACCTGGTCCCTATTTTCCCACACAACATCCCTGTATTCTTCCCAGGATGCCTGTCCTTGCCTTGACCTTTTATAAGCCTCTTTCTTCTTTTGAATTTTCCTCAGCAGCTCCTTATCCTTCCAGGGAGGTCTCCTGGCCCTCTTACTGCACTTCCTTCTAGTTGGGGTGCAACACTCCTGAGCTTGTTGTAGGTGATCTTTGAATATCAATCAATATCAACCCCTGCCCTCTAGGGCTGTATCCCATGGAACCATACTAAGCAGGTTCCTGAAGAGGCCAAAGTCTGCTCTCCTGTAGTCCAGAGCAGTGAGCTTGCTGTACGCTCTTCTCACTGTCCTGAGGATCTTGATTTCGACCATCTCATGATGGCTGCAACCATGACTGCTCTGGAGCATCACAATTCCAGCCAGCCCTTCCCTGTTGGTGAGGACAAGGTCAAGCATAGCACCTCTCCTTGTCGGCTCCTCTATTACTTGCAGAAGGAAGTTGCCTTCCACACAATCAAGGAGCCTCCTGGATTGCTTGTGCCGGGCCGTACCATCCCTACAACAGATATCAGGGTGGTTGAAGTTCCCCATGAGAGCAAGGGCCTGTGAGTGTGAGGCTGTTCCTATCTGTCTATAGAGTGGTTCATCCACAGAGTTCCAGTAACTGGCATTAAAATTAACTTTCTTCATATTTCCAGTATTGTTTTTTGAAACTGCATTGAATCTTTTAGGTCAAGTGATCATTAGATGAAGTAATTATTCTCTAATTTACTGTTTTCCTATACTTACTAGTTTTTTTACCTCTGCTCTGGCAGTGTGTTGGCTGCCTGATTAGAGCAAAAGATCCTTTACAGGCAAATTTCTCTTCCCTTTCTTTCTGGTATATGCTTGAGGAAAGTTTCTTACTATTATTTCGCAGGTCAAAAGCTGATGTTAAAAAGACGAGTATGCCCTCTCTGACAGTCAAAACTACAGCAGTCAGCATTTGATTGTTGATCTTAGAGAACACTTAAAACTTGAGTATCATGGGAAGCAAGAATTTGGATTTGGAGCAACAGAGCAAAGGAAAAACTCCTAATGAGACTGGTGGAAATTCACCAGGAGAGGGGAAAAAAAGATTTTTCAATTATTAATGAAGAATAAATGATTAAACAACCACTCATTCTCCTTAAGGTCACTAAGAAAGTAATGGCACCAAGATTTCCAGGAAGCTGTCCAACAAATCAAGAAAGAGTGTTGAGAAGTTGTGGATCCTTTGATACTTAGAATTAAAATCATACTTTCTACCTAGCTATTGAATCCTGCACGCTTAAAATTGTATTCAATCATTACAGATGAAAACATACAAAAAAAAACAAACTAGACCAAACAAAAAGCCATGTTCCAAAGTTAAATTGCTGCTGAAGCCCAAAAAGCCAACGTTTATTTCTGCTGTTGTGAATGGCAGAAACCTGAGCTGTCTAGAATTTTTTGTGAGAAAAATCACATGAACTGCCTTCTTTATTTACACATTTTCATGCTTTTAATTTTTCTTTTTTAAAAAAACTATATTAAGAACAACAGAGTATGTCAGCTCATCATTCATTCTCTGTAAGCCACTTTTAACATCAAGCATTTTATTTTAACTCAATACTCTCAAAAGCTTTCCCAGAAGAAGAATGATTTAGTATCTAACCATATTTTCTTTGATTTTTACATTTACAAAAACATTATTGTGGAATTCCTCTTTTTATACAGCCTGAAATTCATCTTAAGATCACAAAAAGTGTTTTTTCTTTTAAATCTGATTTCCCAAGAATGCTGACATTTAAGAATTTTGGAATGTAAATAATAACCTCTTTTTCATTTTGGCTATTCAAGATGGCCAAAATCTCTGGAAAGGAGCTCAGGAGATTTTTGCTTCAGCCAAAGCCAAATCAGAATCTTGTCCAATTCAGCCTTAAACTGAGAAAAATTTTAACATAAAGCTGGTTCAAAGGAAAAAGCTGTATTTGTATTTCTTTCCTACTAAACCCCCAAACTAGTCAGAATAATTTTCTATCCATGCTATTGTTGTTTCAGCAGATTTTAATGGTGCTTTCTGTACCCTTACTCCACAAAAGCAAGAGCTGATAGTACTTATATGCCTTTGAAATTCCATGTTTTATTTATGTGATTTGTGTATTATGCTTCTGGGCTACTGTGATATCAGCACATGGGCAAATTAAACCCTTTTGCTGAACCAACTCCAGAATAGGTTTGGAAAGCACTAACACAGTCCATGTTTACTAAAATATCATCCTTATTACCTTTTTTTCTATTATTAGTAGGATCAGTGATGGATTTGGCTGCATCTGGAGAAAGGATTTCGCTTTCTAATTTAAAGAATGATAAACAAGGGAAAGATAGACAGCTAGGCAGGAGAACAAGGTAACACATTTTTGCCATTTTTGGCATTAGTTTAACTATTGCCAATATGGTGAGCAGAAGGGGTCAGGCAACTGTCAGCAAGTAACAGATGGGACTAAACAGCAGCAGAACGTTTTAAACAGTTTTGAACATTATTATAAAAGTCAAAGGGTCTACAGAGTAGCATTGGGGAGCAGGGGAAAGACATGAAGAAGGAATTAAGTGGTGCTTTAAAATTGCTCAGCAACATTACCTAGTACAGATGATGTAACAGCTGCTGTATTAGAGGAAAAACTGATGCACACCTGGCAAGAGTTACTGACAAAATCAACTCCTGCACAAACATTTGTGGCCCACTTAGATTCCAGTAAAAAAATTGTGTCATTCACTACAGCAGAGCTTCACACCAGTGAGCACACAAAAGGTGAAAGTCCCATCCAGGTTCTCAAAATGCAGGTGAGCAGCTGATTGCTACATTTGTTAAAAGACATCCCGCACAGTGTAAGTAATGCATGTGGATGCTTATACCATTTCATTCACTTGTGATTAAAAAACTTGCAAGAAAGAATCTCTTACAAATGCCATCAAATTCACCTACTGTTTGTAGTTCCATAAGGTGCCATTTTAGACCCAAGGAAAGACACTGCAGCCTTTATGTAAACACAGAAGTTTAACTGATCTTTTCAGTCAAAGTCTCCATGATACAATTTCCAGAATTAAAAAATAATAAATATTATAGAAAAGATGATTTATTCTGGGAATTGTTATAACCCCCCCACCACCACTACTTTTTATAATGCAAAAATACACCATTACACCCACTTACACAGCACTTATTTAATGGGACCTTTGCCAGCAGTTTCAAAAAAGATTCTGTACTCCAAAATGTTAATCAAAGCTTTTGAGCTGGAATAAAAATTTTAATTTAGTTCAGATTTCTAATCATTACAAGAAATTCAGTAGCTTTTCCCTGTTGCTTCCAGTTTTTCTGTCGGAATCATGAGAAATAGGAAATTCTTTTTCTCTTAAAAATGGTAGGCCCCTTTAAAATCTCTGTGATTTTATTATAGTCATAGAATCATAGAATAGATAGGGTTGGAAAGGACCTCCTTCTAAAAATGGAAATTTTTCATCAAAAAGCTTCTTTCCAACATTGACAGACTGTAACTTCCTTATAAATACTGCTGTTCAGACTCACTTGCTACATTTAAAAAAAATTAGGAGAGGCTAATCCTTTCAATACACCATTATTCAGAGACTGCCGGGTAGCAAACAATAAAAATTATTATATAGAAGGGATGGCACACTGGAATGCAACATTCCAGAGGGGTTTTTTTTTCAATCTACATGCAGGCTAAAACAATTATTTCTATCTGTCTATTGATCCATCAAAAATAGCTACTACATTGTAATTTGGCAATAAAAAAAACACTGAGTAGATCAAAGCACAAGTTCTCAAGGTAATCTCACCACCAGCCAGGATATTACAGTTTTTGAGTCACAAAACTTCTAAGAGGATAAAATGATACCTCGCTTGTTAACAACATTGCTTTCACTAATGAAAAATTATTTATTTGATTCTCAACTGTTCTAAGCAAGAGTTTAAAGCAAAAATGTAAAATCCAGCAGGATAAACATTAATTAAATATTTATTCTTATTTTTGTGATATGAAAAAGCCTGGCCTTGACATTTTCGATCACAAAAATGATAAAAAGTGAGGTATATCAATTACAGTTTTGAAAATTTCTGCATTATTGAAAAAGACTGTAAAGGAATACTTGATATCCAATAGATTTAGGAAAAATAAAGGTAAAAAATGCAAATATGTTGTCTTATTGATTCAGCATTAAAAAAAAATTCAGTAATATTACTGTACAGCACTTTTCCTTCAGTACAAAAGTTGTTTTTTGTTTGGGTTTTTTAGCACTAAATAAGACATGGTAAGAAAACAATGTGATTATATGCAGGACAAAAGAAATAGAATCTCCTTCTTTTATGTGTTTAAATATTGAATTAATTGCATCAATACCCTGTCAAATTTATATGGAAATGAAAAAACAGTGCTGAAACCAAAAGCAGAAAAGAGCTGTTAAATTATCTAGTTACATTTGGAGTATGTATAGGGCTAGGGAAGCAATTTCAGTTAAAACAAACTCACTGCTTCCTCAGAAGTCTCTTTAATAGATTCTGAACACATTTTAGTTAAAGACTATGACAAGATTTGCGGAACCAAAATATTTAATGGAATAAACACTTTCACCTTAATTAAAACACTAGGAAGCATTTGCCTTTGTTATTTTGGTTTTGTGGTTTTGGTGAACTTTATTTTTAAATTCCCCCAGTTCAAAATGTTGGCATTTTCTTAAAACCAAACAAAATAAAGTAAAAAACGTTCATGTTTTAGACTAAGGCACACCTTTGCACCTCAGCCTGTACCTTTCTGACGAGGACTTCTACAGAACACAAGAAGTCAGAGTTCAGCTTCTGTTAGATGGTGGCAAACTAATCAGCAGGAAAGCTCTGTTTAACTTATAGGCCAGCTGAGAGGTTTCAGCCACTGCTATTGACTCTGCACTTTAAGTATTAAACTTTTACTGAAACCTCTGAAAAAATTCCTAAGACTACATTGTGGAATAGCCCTCACAGAAGGAATTAATGAATAATCTTAACTGGCACTTCAGATTTTGGATTCTTTCCTGAGAGATAAGAAACCTGAGTTTAAACTAAGCTTTTTCATCCTTCAGGCCAGGGATCTGAATCAGGACCTTCCACCCCCATGCAAGGATGCTTCTAGTCATAAGGCCATCAAGCAAGTTAAAATTGCCTTCAGCCAACAAGATAGAAAGCTTGAATTTCAGACCTTTGCCAGTAATTTTTAAAATATTTTTAAAGTGATCAGTCACACAATTAACATCTCTACTATTTTAGAGTTGTTTTGCCTGACTAAGTGCACAGGATGTCAAAGAATTTCTTTCAGGCTGACAAATACTTGGATATATATGAAACCTGGAGGTCTGAAAGGCAGAAAATTAAAATCTTAGGAATTTACATATGCCAATGAAATGTACTTCAGTCATTGTTCTCGTAATCCTGGTCATTACATATTAAACTACAAATTATGAGTCACCCACTCTATTTTCTTTTGACTTGGAAGAATGCCATTCATCCATTTAAGTCAGTCTCTTTCCAGTATATACTTTGGCTGGCTGGACAGAAGTGGGGCATGTTGCAATTAATGTTTTGTTTAGTGTTCTGCGCAGGACAGTTTTTGAGTAGTCTGTAGTACTGAGAAAAGTAAACTAAGTTCTTAGGAACACTAATTTGGAGCAGCTTGAGTATGCCTGCATAATCCAGAAGCATGTTGAACCATACGTCTGCCTTTGTTACAACGACCAAGAAAGGTCCCTTTAAGATTGCCTGAATGACTTCCTGGTTACTGCCTATGACCACATTGCTCATTATGTCCTATTTTTGCAAATTTCTCAGTAGAAGATTGTTTGGAAATGATAACACTGTGTAGTGTTACCTAGTTTTCAGGCTGAAGTTATTTTTGATGAGTTATTAGCACACACTTCCTGCTGTGTTTATTGCATGTTATCTCATATACCTCTCCTTCCACTAATGTATTTATAGAACGTGTTAATATAAAATTTTGTAAGCATCTAGTCAAATAAGAACCTTCAAATCTCTTCCCTGCTTCATCCTAATAGCCCTTCACCAGAGTTACACCAAGCTGAATTACTAGTGGGTTTTTGAGTATCAGTGGCTATAATATTGCAAAGCATTTCAGAGGAAGTCTTATCTGCTTTTCCTACAGCAATGCTATATGTGTCTACCTCTAATGAGGTAAATTGAAATCAAATCTACCATCTCCTGGCACTGTGACATGACTCATGCTCACAAGATAACTGAATCACTGCTTCATGTCCTTTTCTCCAGCTTTTGAAAGCCAAAAAGAGTCTACTTTACATCTGCACTTAGTAACTTCTTAGTTTATATATTACATTTTATATTAATCACTTCTATTCCAATTCTATTACTTGAGGCTTGAACATCATCTTAATATTACTTCGTATTTTACGTCTCAGATGTCCTTTATATGGATAACACCTCCTAGCCCTGCATCCTCAGAAAATTTCACTAGCATGCTCAGTATGTGAAAATAGCAGAGTTAAGCTCTCTGAGGGTTCTGTTTAATAATACCTTTTCTTGCAATCAGTACTCAACTTTCAGTACTGCCAGCTTTTCCCTCATTAGCTGGAACCATACTACTGTCAAGAAGCTAACATTCTTTGTCCTAAGTAGTCAATCCTCATAGGATACTGAAGCTTTGGTTGTAGCAGTTAAACACCATAATGAGTCAAGACTTTAGGGAAGTTAATGTTTCCTACTCAGTCAACTGATTTGGGCATACATAAAGGGAAACAAACAAGCATTGGAACACACAACAAGAGACCAAACAAGCTTCTATTTTCATTTCACTTCATTCATTCCCCTTTTCTTCTTTCACTCAAAACCCTTTTCTTTTTGCTTCTCAAAATACACCAAATGAACATTTTTTCCAATAGAACATTACATATGTTCCACTTCTCCCTACAAACAGTACCTTATTACTGTAACTCAGACTGGCAGATCTATTGCATTCCTCCATTACCATCATTTGCTGTATGTAAAATTGTCAAGATATATTTAATAAACAATAAATGATCCCCTTGATATATAAAGGTCAATTTTCAACTTAATTCTTGTCATTAGAAAGATGGAACTATAACTTAAAGTATTTTCTCTAGTTCCTTTTCATAAGTATATATTTAGAATTTTTTTTAACAGGAGCTTTTTATTCATTATCCCTTTCCAACCAAATTCATTCTGCCCTGGGCCCTATATAATGACCACTATATAATTAGCACATTGCCATCTCCTCCCATTTTATCTAGTGTGATGTTAATTTATCAATGTCATTTGAATAGCATAGGTCTTGTAACGATAGAGTACTTCTGGTCAAAGAATGAGAGGGCAAAGAGCGGTTAGGACAGGAAGAATGATTTACCTTGCTTTGCACTGGGTAAACTTTTATTCCTTTGTATTCAATTACTACATTCCTTTGAGTTCCGTTAAGGTGCTTCCAACATTTTAAATGGTAAACAGCCCATTCAAATCTCTACTGCTCCCTATCATATTCCACAATAGTAAGTAGGAAGGATTTTTTTTTTTTTTTCCCATATTATTTTATTAACAAGTACTAGGAGTCAGTAAATTAGTACTTAGTCATTACATCACTACTTAGTCTACAAAATTCCAGAATAAACAGGGTATACAGAAAATCATGGAATCATAGAATGGTTTGGGTTGAAAAGAACCTTAAGATCATCTAGTTCCAATCCCTCTGCCATGAATGGGCCTACAAGGACACCGGATAGGGACTCTTCAGCACGGACTGTAGCAATAGTACGAGGGGGAATGATAAGCTCTTCCAACCAAATGATGTCACAAACTGGTTAGGTAGCTCTAGGTAGACCCATTAGAGTTCATGGCTATGTTACCTGAATCAAATCTAGCTAAAACCCTTGACGCAATGAGTAATAACCTCTAACAACAGTTCTTCAACTCACAGTTTAGAAGAAAATGTGATAATTTCCTTGAAAATCATCTATAACTTGCTGACAAATACTGAAGGATAGTGAAGGGGTAAAGAGCTCTTCAGAATTTTTCTGGAGTTGGTGGAAAATAATTTTAGCAATAATATATGGATGCTCTGCTCCAGCCTGTTGACAAATAGACTAGCTGTTCTTGCACTGCTGACAATGGTGATGTAGTTGTTAGTTTCAAGTAAGGAAGGAATTCTTCAGTAAAAGTTTTTTTCAATAGAAAGATGAAGGAGATAATTACATTGATTCGCATTTACTCAAATTCATTTGATATTTCTTTGGAAAGAAAAAGACATTTTTTTCCTCATAAGCCTTGTAAGTATCTTATCCCAACACAGAAAGCACATTTCACTCACCTCCTTTCACATCTAATTAATATGTTCTACATTCTAAACCTGAAGTATCAAAGTCCAAAGAAACAACGGAGCTTAACAAAACTTGCAAAGTTTGTTAGAATGGTCTAAAAATATATTTCTTGTGTAGCCAAGCATCTAAATGTCCAATGGAAAAGTTATTTTTCCTTCGACACTAACTTATACTTACCATTTAAACTTATACTTACCATTTAAACTTGCCATTTACCCAAGTTTTCAACAAAACCACTACGCATGGAACCCAAGATACTGGCAACCGTCTCTTATAATCTCATGCCATTGGTTCTGCATTAATTTCCATTCCTGTCTTCATCATTGCTTATAACCTACTATGTGCCACTTGTATGAATCTTACCCAAAGCCTCTAGGTTTAGTGCATCATAGCTCTTGCTGTTTGGAACATTGGCTTTTCTGAAATGCAGTCAGACTTGTAGTGTTTACATAGATGGATGCTCAAAGCCATTGTGCTGGCTGTCACAGGGTGTTTTGATCCTTTTCACAAGTCCATTCAGGTTTGCTATTTAACTAGCATAAAATGCTTCCTTTAGTACTTCTAAGACGTGAGTGTCTGACAACTCCACTTTGAAATTTTCTCCTTCTCTTCACAAACACTAAACAAAGGGTGATTCCACCCAGTACTTATATTCTGATTGTAGTAATGATTTCTTGCAGCGAAGATGTAATATTATTAGAAATTAGTTTACAGTTTACAATACTTCAACACAGGGCAAAAATCAAACTAAAAGAAAAACATTATGATCTTTTTAAAGGTAAAATAAATTCTGTTTTGATGAGTAAACTGCAGCAGCAAAGTAGGCATTTTTTATTTAAAAGAGCAGCAAGATATAGAAGCACTCAAATTTGTACTCATTGCATGAAGTGAGAGGCTTGAGAGTTGCAATAAACTGTCTTGGGATTGGTACATTTATGATCCACTCTTGCTAACCATAGAGTATATTCAAAATAGATGACAGAACTGAATTGCTAGTTGGGTGATCTGGCGCAATTCTCTTCCCTTCCACTGGTACTGCAACTTGTGGAGAGCTACGATTTAGGGCTTGAGTTTACATTTGTTCACATATTCTTTTAGTAATTTAGAGATGAAATCAAGTTGGTAACTCATTGCTCAGCAAAAGATTACAATAGATCTCAGAACACTCTTGCTCAAGGGTGGCCTTCTGCTTGTCTGAACATCTTAAGATGAAGCTGCCTGGACAGACGGTGCCTTTTCTGGAAGGTTAGCACTGCAGTCCTTTCCAGGTATAAAGAAATTGTCCTTTTTATCATAGTATGACATCTTGTGGTCTGCTAGAAGTACTACAAAAGGATCCACTGTTCTTTACTACATGGAATGTCTGTTTCTTTGAAAGCTGAGTGGGTCATATACACAGCTGTCATCTATGGATAAAAAGCACTGCAGAGGATAAGCTTATGAGAAAGGAGATACATAGGCAAAGCTCATTTAATGTACAGGCCCTAAGCACTGTGATGGCAACCTGCAGGGCTTAAGACAGCAGGGTGCCTTTGGTTGCTCAGCACCTTACTAGCAAGGGGCAGGCTTCCAAGACTGGCTCGTTCCCAACTTCAGCTTACTTTTCTTCTTAACCCATTTCATGTCAAGCAGCCAGAAGAAGGATAACGATCCCTTGACATGTTGCCTGACAGCAGGTGGTAGGTCTTTCTTTCCAAACCTCTGAGGAATAAATAATGGGACATGTCAGAAAATTCTGATGAGCTTGAGGGTTTGGTTGGTTGTTTCTCCTTGCTTTCCCCTTCCTCTTGCTAAGAACAGAGAGTATTTGGGATTAATTTAAGGTTTAGGTAATGACTAAAAAGCTTGCTTGCAAGATGTGTGAGCTTGCCTGGTTGTATCGCTGGCCTGCATAGCTACCTCCTGACTAAAAGTAATGCAAAAAAGTCTGTCTGATCATTAAACTTCTGACTACATTTGAATATATCCCTGTATAAACTTCCTTTCAATCTTTCTGGACTGACATATTCCAGGAAAACCTGGTACTTTATTTCAAATAATAAAACAGCACTGAGTTATGAACCAGCAGATAAAATGAACTCTGTGAAATCTGTATAGTCTTTTTTCTCCCAATAACTGATCAAATAGTGTTAGAAAAAAGTGTTTCTTCTCAGATCCTTTTATTGCTTTTTCGTTTTGTACACAGGCTCTCAAAATCTATTCCCTCTGCTTCAGGCCACCTGTTAGCTCTTCAGATGCAGGAATATGCCATACATGATTCCAAATTGCAAGATATTATGAAATGTAAACGTGGGCAAGGAAACAGAAAGGAGGCTATACTTCACAAAGTTCAACAAAATCAATCACTATCATCATTTGGATGATATTTAAAAAAAAAACCAAGTATCATGAACAGGTACATTCCACTGAAATTGTGAAATATCCACCATTTGTGCAGGTGGATGACTGAGATACTGTCTTTAGACTTTTCCTCCATAGTTGAACTTACCTTTACAGTTTTGACTGAGCTGGAAAATGCTGAAATACTCTCAAAACTTGGCAGGAGTTTCCTATTCTAATTTTATGGGTTTGAGAGAGGTGGAAGTGTTGGCAGGGTATGTAACTTCTGGATCCCTAGTCTAAACGAAGGGAAATTCCAAAGCTTTCTCTTCTCCATCAGTTTAATATTTTCTTTTAATGAAAAGATTCATCATCTTAAGAATGGCTTTCAAGTTAAAGTCTCAGCACATACTGAGCAAATGCTTCAAAAAGGATAAGATTAGGGACAGAATTAAGTTCAATAGTAAGACCTCACTGATAATGACTACATCTCCAAATTACTGGAAGCCAGACAGCTATTATGCTTTGGAAAAACAAATTCAGCTGTGAGACTCAATCTGAATCCTGTGCTAGACTGGACACACAGAAAAAGATGTGTAACTTGTTAGGTAGCTGTCAGTGTTGTACCATTTTTGCCAAAACACAAGTCAGAAACTATTAAAAAATCGCCAGATTAATAAAGAACAGCATCAGTTACATACGATTAAAAAAAAATATTCTTTTTTTATTTTTTTTCCCCAAGGACATGCGCTCAGTATGTGCAATTGCACTCAGCTATATTTGACCTACATATGCCTGGCACAAACAAGGATGAACGTAAAGGGGAGCCAAACTTTCTAGTTCTTAAGAGATTGCATAAGGAAGAGGAGCAAAAAAAAAGATGTCCTATGTCATATACATATTTACTACTAGCAGGCAGCTGAAAGTTAAATACTTGCCTCTGTTTAAAAAACAATGATAATAATCTAGTAATTAGTAAAATTATAAAGACCAGAAGTATTAAACAAGAAGTAACCAGTAATTATTAAAAAAAAATATCACGGTGCAGTTTTATCTCCAGACTTCTTCCCTTTCTTTCTTTTCTGTGATTTTTATCCATTCTGCTAATCACTAATCCCTTCTGCCCCTCTCCACAGCTCCTGGCTGTAGTTTGTACTGACCATCGGATTTCATCAGACCAGTCTGCAAGCTGTAAAGTCTGAAGAACATTCATGGAATCATAGATTCTATGATCTTAATGATCAACTAGTTCCAGCCCCTGCTGCCATAGGGGGGGATACCTTCCTCTAGACCAGTTTACTCAAAGCCCCATCCAGCCTGGCCTTGAACATTTCCAGAAATGGGGCAGCCACAGCTTCTCTGGGCAACCTGTTCCAGTGTCTAACCACCCTCATAGTAAAGAATTTCTTCCTTATACCCAATCTAAATCTACCTTCTTTCAGTTTAAAGTTATTACATCCTAGTTGTCTGATACAAGTTTCCTGTGCCCTATGAGGATCTGAACATGTATTATCATTTCAGAAATAGATTTCCTGATGAATCTGAAAGGGGTGCAGCACCTAGGCAAATAAGATAGTAAGTATTTGGGAGAGAGGAAATTGATAGTTGAGCACTGTGCAGTCTGTGGCTGAATTCTTTGGGAAAGTGCCAGCAGGTTACAGGTACAGAGAAAAGAATGAATTTGAACATAATATGGGGAGAGAAATAAGAGATGACTGATAATTATTTCTCAATCCAAAGTATATCTTCTGGATAAAAAATTCATGATCTGTTACCAGCTGTTACAAGCAGTTTTCACTAAGCAGTCAGCAAAAAAAGTGAAACAGGCAAGTACATTTCCAATAATTATCTTCCCAAAGCACCAGGATAACTGCACACAACATGTTAAAACCACAGTAGCCACTAACGGTTATACTTTGCAGTACCTAGGTATTATCTGCTGCATACTTGTTCAGAGTATGCTCACTTCTGCTCAACCTAAGTCTTGGAATTCTTTGGAGTTCTGTTAAAGTTTACTGGTAGGGATATGCTTCATACAGACATGCTTTAAAACCCAACCATTAAACAAGTAGGAACTAGTAGAATATTGTTTTATTAATATATATTATTAAGCAAAGCATAATTTTCAAGAACTACAGAGAAAGTGATTGCTATAATTATTTGGACAATGACTATTTCTGTCTGCATTTAAGCTGCAAATCCTAAGTACTGCAGTGGGTCAGGAGTAACATCAATCATCTTTCGTAAAAAAAGAAGAAAAATTGTGTAGACAGCTCCTGTCTGACAGAGGTAGTCAGAAATGACAGAATGAACCTCACGATTTTTCCCAGATTAATTTAATCATTCCCATATGTTACAAACCACGCATCATTTTATTGTCTGTCTTTGCTAACAGTATTGTACAAGTATTATTTTAGGCTGAAGTAAGGAAGTGATAGCTCTCACACAAACATGTTTTACACCTGAGTCACTTTGTGAACAAGCCATTAAATCTTAATTGTTTTAAAATGAGGTCTTAACTACATTAGAAAGAATATAGTTCTGTTAGTGGACACAAACCAAGTTTGAGTCATTACGGATTCATTGATGTTTTGAGAATCATCAGCAGGTGACTAAATAGCAAATCACAGGTTCTGGAGTAGCCTCTGTAGCAAGGGTCCTCCCATCTTAGTCTGTAGCCTATTTAATGCGTATATATAGGTAAATGATAGATTAGCAAACCTCTCCATAGATGATATTTTATTTGGTTTTAATTTTTTGATCACTCTCTATTTTTAATGATTTTTCTAGGTGATCCAGTTTCAGATGGCAAACTACATCCAAACCTTTTAAAGTCACTGAGCCAGTGACTTCAGTGAAATCTAATTTTTCCCCTTGAGCATTCTGGAATACACATTTCCTGCCTCTTGGAGGCTTACACTCCTTAGAAAGGTTGTAAAATCACTTTGTGGACAAACACAGAAAGTAAACATTTTAAAAATGTTTTTATCAAAGTGTAGATTGAAATACATGAAACCAAAGGTTTGATTAAGCAGAAGATTCTTTCTGTAAATGCTGCGCTACCACATCAGAGGTCACATGTGGAGAATAAAAATCAAGGTTATATTTTCTCTTCCTTCCCTATTTAGAAAGGCTTTGGGACAAACACTGCTAGAGTATGCTTTGAAAGAAAACACCAAAAATAGTCAGTAGCCTATTTCTCAACATGGAACAGCAATTTCTTTTAAGAATATAAACCCAGAGCTCAATATGGAGACTTAAATCCAATTTAAAAATAGAATAATTTGCATTCTTTGACAAATTCAGCCAATAATTATTGCTATTCACAAATAAGTTGTCTTTTTGTATATATATGTCTGAAAAGGACACAAAAAGGAACCAAAACACTTAACCAATGATTTCTAATCTGCTGTTTCACTCACTCAGCTGGTGGTCTCAAAACACTTTATGCCTTCTAAAATGAGATTACTGGCTTGGTGAATGAGGGGAAGCAGTGGCTATTTCTGATTTCAACTTTAATGGCTTTTTGAATAGCAAACTATCCTTGAAGATGAACATAATGAAGCTAATATCTGCAGATACAATCATACAAACTTCCTTGCTCATTTCTTAATAAACAAAGGATAGACTACTATAATTTCATACTAAAGCTCTCCCTCCAGAGGTTTCTGTGCAGACAGATTTAGCTAGTTTGCAAGATTTTCCTAGTTCTTTTTTTTTCCAGTATTTTTTGTAATAAATTAGTGTAACAAAAACAATAATAATAATTTAAAAAAAGGTAAAACCAAAGAACTCAACAAACAAAATAATGCAACAAAAAAATCCCCCCAAAAATAAAAGCAACTGATAGAGGAGACACAAATAAGTAGATATGAATGATCTACCAAGGAGCACCAGCACTATCCCTTGTCAGGATTGGGCTTCATCTTTTGTGATGTAAAAGTTTATTAATCAAGTCTGTGGATTTTCCCTAAGAATACATTGAAGTGATGGGAAAATGAGTCCAAACCAACAGCAAATTTAATCCCAACACCAAGCATTTCTAAGGAAATAGAGCAGCAATGAGAGTACACAGATAGCTCATATAACTAAATTGACTAATATGCACTCCTAAAAACTTTTCAAATAAAATTTAGAGTTTGGAATAGACTTTAAATTTTCTGACAGAAACATAGCAAGCATCTGACAATTTGACTGACATTAATTTGGGGACAAAAATAAGTAGCAGTCCACCCAAATTATTTTGCGTTTTTTGGTGGCTGAAGCACCAAAACAAAAAAGGAAAAATAGAAAGGAGAACAATATTTCAGAAGTAAATTCAACAGGATAAAAAGTCAAGTGGTACTAATGAATGTGTCCTAGGTCTGTCATTAGTTAGATTTAAAGTACTAGTTAGGACTAGTTTCAGTGGACTGAGGAGACTGCAAAGGGTCTAGCAGATTTAGCATGTCATTTTTTCACTACACAACATTTTTTTATGAGCTTAGAAAACAAAGATGAACTGGTAGCTGGACTCGAAATGGGGCAGCTTGTTAATATAAAAACACCAAGATATTAAAATTGGGTTTTTTTTGAGGCAAGGGAGAGACAGGGTGAGAAAAAAGAAAATAGATGAGAGAATGATCATGAGAGAGATCAGGTGGTGGGATAAAAACAATGGGGCATGAGATTGGATTAGGAGGATATCAGATTAGCATCTATGATGAGTAGAGGGAAGGCAAGACAAAGGCAAGAACAAAGTTACTTAGCATTTTAGCAATTTGTTCTTGGAAGAAGATATGTAGGTCTTCTGCAAGGAGAACAACACATTCATTCTTCAAATCTTCCTCTTGCCCTTCCTCTGTGCCATGGAAGATCAAAGCTTATTGAGTATAAATAGGGTGTTTGCCTTGGAATTTGACAACACACTTAAGAACAGTCAAAGCAAGGTCACCCAATTTGAATTTTCCACAAAGTTAATAAAAAATCGAGGAGAGGAAATAGTTATGAGAGGTGAATTTGCAATTACTTTGGCTAAGTGACTTGTAATGAAGAGGGATGAAGACAAACAAGATCAGTAATTGCACTCATTAACTACAAGACAAAATGACTGTGCTAAGTATTGATGGAAGAAAGTGGAGAGCGGTAGGAGGTCAGTGCAAAAATAAGAACTCAGAGAGTGTTGAGCTAGAAGTGGCAGGAGCTCAATGAATGGATTTGAAGAGATTTCATAGGCAGCTGAAAGAGTTGGAGAGGAAGAACTGAGTTACCAAAAGATGAGAGATAAAAGTGCTAGATGAGAAAAATTTTAACAAAAGGTACTTTCAGTAAGCAGGAGAAATAATTCTCAGCCACAAAAGATTTAATTGTAGAAAAAGGAAGGACAGAGATCTAATGGGTCTCCTACATGGAAGCTAATTGCTAAGCAATGAACCTGGAATATGTGGAAGGAAAAAAAAATAATTATAACCAGTAACAAAAAATTAAGATTTTTACAGTCTGTGCTTCTGCTAATGTTTAAAATAGTACCTGAGCTGCTGTTCTATAGTTTCAAAAAATCTAGTGAACAAGAAAACTAGACAAGGTCACAGTGATAAATGGTGGTGTTAGGAGATACAATGCTATAATTTAACTGAAAATGATAGTTCAAAAGTTAAGCAGTAGATAGTCCAGTCCCTTACAGACACTGTGATCACAAACTTCCTACATGTACCCTATTCTTTATGAGTTGGTCATATACACCTAACACTACTTAATCAAATCACAAATTGATGCTCAGTTTACATTCCTCAAAGGAGTACAGAAGTATTTTGAAGTGGTAGAGAATACTATCATTTACTTATGATAAATAATATATTTTGCATTTTAGTGTAACTTTTCTTATTACTTTCTTAGCTTATCTTATAAATACCTTATATCCCTACAACTACTGAAAAAAACATTTTGGGTCTTCTCAGTTTTTTTTCCAAACTACAAAAGCTTTTACCTGAATATCTCATGAAATCACTTCCCCACAACTCTATCTATAGGCTGTATCACAGAGCTCCAGTGGCTTATTTAGACCATGATATCCACTGAAAGTGGCATTGCTGGGTCATGTTATCATACCCATAGAGTTATGGATATTTACTTTATGGTTTATACTAAAAGCACAAGTTTCCTCTACAGTTCCAGCCTTTATGCCTGAAAGGCCTAATCCTTGCTATAACTCATTTAGGGAGGTATTCACAAGGACAAGCTGTGATTTAATAGACTTTTTTTGTTAGGTTTCTCTCTGGTGAATGGAGAAAGAGGTCATTCACAACGTTGCTCAAAAGAGATACTAAACTGTAGGAGTTCAGAGTTGTTTGACTAGCGGAGGTGCTAGCCAAATGTGTTGTGAAAAGAGGATGTAAGGTTTGGCCTTTCACTGCTGGCCTTCTCTATTTCAATAGTATAAACTTTTGGAATAGTTCACAAGGTTAGTTTGACCTACAGTTCATAAGCATCCAAAGAAAACAGTAACCATGCACTATTCTACTTAACATGCTAAAATTCAATGGAGAAACTAAAGAAGAAATGTGAAACCAACAATATGTTTTATTCAATTTTTCACTCCACAGAAGCAGTTACATGTGGAGATGTGTGAGATTTTAGTTTGTTTGTTTTGAATGCAATGCTTAATTAATGTAGTTTAGTTTCTTATAAATTATTTATGGGCTTTGTGAATGTGCACGTTTTCTAATTGCTCTTAATGATTTACATTTGGTTGGAGAACACCTCATGTTTCAACTCACAGTTCTCATCTTCATGGTCTCTTGCTGGTTATGTGTCACATCGCATCTGTCCAACTTTCCAATCTGAGGACGGAATCTATATATGGAAAAAATGAACAGCAAGTGATCCTGTTTATCAACAATTATCTTTGCTTGCATATTAATGCAGATACAAAGAAAAGTCATTTTAAGAAATTTTTACAAAATTCTGTTCACCTTAGTTTTGCCAGGCAGTCTATTGTAAGACAGTATGAATGGAAGAAGCATGAATTCTGACCTACTCACGCACACAAGACTTCCCAAAAAAAAAGACAGAAATACCAGGATAACTTAGAAGTCAATGTTGTAACAAGTGCTTTGTGATGAATATTTCTATAGCTCTAGGCTGTGTCATAGGATCATCAAAGAAGGATGGAATGGTTTGGGTTGGAAGGGTACCTGTCCTGGTTTCAGCTGGAATAGTTAATTTTCCTCCTAGTAGCTGATGCAGTGCTGTGTTTTGGCTTTAGTCTGAGAACGGTGTTGGTAACACACTGATGTTTTAGCTGTTGCTCAGTAGCACTTACCCTGATCAAGAACTTTTCAGTCCCTCATGCTCTGCCAGGAAGGACAGGCACAGGAAACCAGGAGACCTGATCCAAACTAGCCAAAATGGTATTTCATGTCAGGCTCAGTATATAAACTGGGGGGAAAGCTACCTGGAAGGGCCAATCACTGCTCAGGTTGAGCTGGGTGTTAGTCAGCAGGTGGTGAACAATAGTATTGTGCATAACTTGTATTTACTGTTTTTTTCCTTTCCCTTTTTGTTTTTTATATTTTCTCCCCTTGTTCTTTCTCTTATCATTAGTAATAGTAGCGTATTGTACTTTAGTTAGTAACCTGCTCTTATCTCAAACTGTGGGGTTTAAATTCCTTCTATTCTCCTTCCCAACCCACCTAGAGAGGGGAAAAAAGTGGTGACTGGCTATGTGGTAGTGAGCTATTGGCTGGATTTAAACCACAACCAGTCCGTTGCTTAGTGGGGCAGTGTACTTACTGAAAAGGGATTGAGAAAAAGTTGATGTATTCAGTATCTTCTTTACTTCAGGTTTTACTGGTAAGGCATATACTCAGGCCACTCGGGTGCTTGGGAAGTGAGAGCGAAGCCGTATCCATAGAAAGAAAAAGATCACTTAACCCACGTGGGCTACCAAAATCTGTGGTCCCAGATGACCATGTATCCAAGGGTGTTAGAGGAGCTGGTTGGTGCTCTCTTTATCGTCTTCAAGTTGTCAGGGTAATTGGAAGCAATTTCTCAATCCTAATGACTGAGAAATGCAGACATCACATCAGCCCTGAAAAAGGGCAACAAGGAAGACCTGGTTTGTTATGGAACCCACCTGTTTTCAGCCTTATGTGAGTCCCTTGGGAAGCCATTTCTAAGTTTCATGATATTTATTACATTTAAAAGCTTTAGAGAATATTCTGAAAAATCTGGAAGCCTATGCTAAATTTTAACCAGAATTTTAAGAACTGAACATTACTTTTGTGTGTTAGAAGAGAAACTACTGTATCAAAACAGTAAAGGGGAAGTTAAAAAATTAGGTTCATTACCACAAAGAAAAGCGTATCTTAGAATAATGATGGATAAGACATAAAGAAATAATGAAAATTAAAGGAAATAATTAAAAAGAGATTACCAACATCAGAGCAAATAACTGGAATATCTGCATAGATTTTCCAATACAATACTAAAAATAAATATTATACTGCTTTCTAGTAATTACTGGAATGATAATTTTTTTTTTGATCCTGTGCCAGATCAAGATTATGAATAATGTTATACTACATAAATATGAGCTTTTCCTAATAAGAAAGACAAAAATACAGTTGAATTCAAGAAATGTAATATCTAGTTTATTTTGTATTTTAGTTAAAGTTTTGTGTTACGTTTGATAGATTTTCCAGTGGAAAAACATTCAAAGTTTGCCTGAAATACAGTTTTAGACCTGCCATATTTATTTATCTAAAGATAAAAAGCAAAAGGTATTCACAACTCTGAATAACTAGGTATTCATGTGTTTTCTATGCATGCACGCAAATGTGAGCTTCTGAAATGCATTTGCTTTGAAAACTAAAATGATGGTAAAAATGTTTTCTTGTAAGCTTTTACACTAAACAAAAGTTAAATTTTCTGTCGCTTAGCCAATGAATATCACTTACCTCTTCCTTAGCAGGAGGTGTTGCTCCTACACATTACCTGCCAAACCATCTGGCACATTTCCAGTCACAGGGAGACCCAAAATCTGCTAGTTAATTTTTCTGAAGTTGGCACTTAGGCATATTTGCCTGTAAAAATATGATTGCTTCCTTCCTTCATTTATTTATTTCCTGACTTTAATAGTTTTGGTTAAAATATTAATATAAGTGCCAGAGAAGTTATTGCTTGAAACGAAAAGTATGACCCAGAGATTCAAAACATCAAGAGGGCTTGTGTTTTTATGTAATTGGAAGAGAATTCTTCCTTAGCTTTAAATGCATATGTTCCTATTTGTATAGTTTACAATAAAATTTGTATTTCTGTAAACTAAAGTGTAAGTCGGTGTTGAGGTTATTGTATAAAAGACATCAGTACCAACTAAAATGAAACCTTTGTCTCATAGAAAATATATGTACAGCTTTTGACTTCTTTTAATACTGCAAATTCATAGTAATGACATGGCAGTTCACTACAAAGTTCCTGAAGACTATTATCAATCGGATCAGATGCAGGTACGGGTGAAGTAAGTAGCTGTCTGGACGTCAAGGTATTTACTTCTGCTGGTGGTACCAAGAGGGTGATACTTGGAATGGTTCTGCAGTCTAGCTCCTGCTGATGCAGTGCAGAGGGGAGAAAGAACCCGATCCTACCTGTCAGCTAATATGAGTGTGGTTCTGCCTCTTTCTCAGCAAGGGTAATTCCCATTCAAGTCCTTTGCCTCCCTAGCTCTGTACCTGCAACCTGGAAAATTGTGTGAAGCCAGCTGAAGAAGGTAAGTAAAAGTCAGAGGCAGGAGAGAAAAAGGAAGATCACAATTAATGGAGGTGGAAAGGTTTGCAAGGGGCTTGGGCAAGAAAGGGATGAAAACATGAGCCCTACACAGACAAAGGAATTGGTAGGGGAGAGGAGATACCAACCCTATATTTAATTCCCCTGAAACCTTGTTCTCAGTGAAGCATACCAGGGCCCTTTCCATCACACAAAACCCAATCTGCTACTATTAGGAATGTAAAACCCTCTTCATCTAGCTCTTACCCAAAAACTCACTGACCTTTTTTAGATATCTTTATTGTTTTATTAGCCTCTTCGCCAAATCAAATATTTCAGTACCACAGTGAGTATGGCATTTCCCTAAGAGGCGTGGAAGCAAATGTAAAAGGCAGGTGCTCCCTTAATACTCAGGAGCTATGCTGACAGTGAATAAAAACATAAATGCCTTCTGGTGTCCACAAAAGTGGGCCCTCCATCTGCTGTCTCCCCTAGTCTCTGAATCCTGGGACATGGTGCTGTGAGTTCATCTACTGCTTAATTGACATACTTGTAGAGTAAGTTTTTGAGATACAGGATCATTAGGGAAAAGTGATTTGACTGTGCAAAAATGTTGATGTCTTTTCTGCCTGGGATTTTTAGTAGTTTGTATGAGATCTATGGATTACTACTCTTTCTCAATTTCATTTCCCTTTTTGCTCTGTACCCATTTCAGCTTTTAAATACATTTCCTATTATAGCTAATATTTGCGAGGAATTTAGCAAAACACATATGTGTCCATGGTATGAGGCTAACAATCTCCCAGAACTGCTCTCTGCCATGAAGGGGAATTTTAATGAGGTTTATAAGCTTCATAAATCATTGAAAGAGATTCTGATGTGGGGAATAAGAGTAGGGAGAAGAATATGGAAAGTTAAAAATGGATATGTAGTAAGACTGGAAGCAGGCTTAATAATGAAAACCATCTCATACCACTCAATTCAGGAAAAGATCAGGAGAAGGACTGGGTGAAGACATGAAAAATGGGAGGGAAACAACACACCAGCTGTACTAATAGAATGGCCTGATCTACAAGAGCAAAATTAATACCACGTATTTGCAGATTAGGGGTAAGTAGAAAGTGTCACAGTTCACATCTTCTTTCCTATAGATAAGGGAGATGCACATATCTCCCTTATAGAATATTTTTTTGGCATGAAAGTAGATTTTGAAAGAAATACTTCTTTTTCTTAGGGAATTCTTCTTTTTCTTAGAGAAGCAGTATTTGGGCAAAAGAGGCTGAGCACCTGAGAAGGACTGCAAGCCACAGTAATATGCTGATGTCTCCAGGAGAAACTAGAGGTGGATTAATCAAGCTGCTTGAGTCAGTGTATTTCTTTTCCACGAAATGCCAGTGTTTACTCCTGAACTTTTCCACGGGTGGATGCCAGCAATAACATTTTCACAGCCTCCTTCATGGCTGGCTCCTGTGCCCTACTCAGTTTCTAGCTTATGGCAGGTCTACAGGCCACAGATCTTACTCTGCAGAGCTGCCAGAAGAAAACAACCTATTATGTTTTAAGCACAAAGTCATCATCAGGTAAGGCTAACAACTGTTCTCTCTCATTCTTCTCCAAGACGTGATAGACAAAGTCTCAAGCTGTACTTTGGCCTCAGGACATCCATAACAGACACTTTTAACAGCATGAATATGTAGTTCTCCTGCAGATACCCAGGAACATTTGAGCTTGACCACTCACATTGTTCAATGCAGACTTGCATAGTATTTCAGTACCTGCTATGTAAGCCTTCACAAGTGCTTCGACATAGATACCTTTTGCCAGGAGGTTATCTGTTGTCTAGGTCTCAGGTTATGCACGTATAAAAAGTTTTAGCTGACAGCTCAAATCAGGAGGAGCAGTACTCCTCTTAAAATCACACTATTTACAACATGCCAGAATCTTTAAATTACTGTTCTTTCTTGAATTATTTCTTTAGAAGTTTCATGGTATTCTGATTTTAATATATTTCGAACAAGAGATGCAAATGTAAATCTTTCCATATCTTACACTAGTAATGAGGGAGGTAAATTCTGTGTCTGACATGGGCAATCTCATAGCAGTATGATCTAGTTCTTTTTTTTTTATTTGGGTTACAAGATCCAGGCCTCTGTTTGGTACTAGAACTCACTTTTTCCCTGATCTATGGGAATCTTTTTATGTATGTTTTTCATTATTCATTAAATATGCTGTTATATATGTGCTTTTTTACTGAATCAAGGTTTTAGATCACACTCCTTGCAGTGCCTGGTTCTTTTTTGACTTTCGCCTCACTTCCGTAAGTGCTAACTCTTAAGGAGTACATGCATGAAAAGAAACTGACTTCCTCATAGGCCGTGACCTTTCATGCATAATATAAATTCACATATTATGATTATAGTATAGTTATAGTCATTCAAAAGTACTGCAGAGAGCTATTTGACATTATTGTATATAGAGTGAGGGCAAAGAGAGTTGAGCTACAAAGAGAACCAACTGTTTTTATTAATGCACAATTTCATAACTAATCATTTTGCTGAAGCATAACATACATCTTGGGAACTGATGTATTTGCATTAGGCATTTCTAAATCTAACTAAGCATAAACACTTGACTTCAAAGCATTCTTGTGAGGGAATGATCGTATTTTAAGAGCACGCTCAAAAAGACTCGCCTTTTTGTTTGAAATAGTTATACCTGAGGGAAGAAGTGCATTATGAGGTATAATTCTGAATATTAGTATATATGAACATATCATGCTTTGCCTGACTAAAAACATATGAGACTAAATAAACATAGTTTAGTTATGAATATTTCATGAACCGAATTTTATTATTAAACAGCACTAGAAGTCTTGTTTTAGAAGTAAAAATAAAATACCTCAAAGTTTCAGCTTTTTCATTCTCACTATATATTTAAATTGACAATAGCAGCTTCAAGATCAAGATGCACATGCTGAGGTGTACCTTGGGTTTTCTTTGGAACTTACTATGTTTCAATGGTCTGTAGGAGCCCAGGCAAAAATGCCTTAAGGTAAACTGACTTATACACTTCTTTTTCAAGGTGCTGAAGTTGATCACAAAGATTTGAAAGAAGTGATAAAAGAGAGGAAGAAAGTGATTTTGTGAATGTATGGTAGAGTGTGATGAAAAGGACAGGAGGATAAAGCACTCCAGTAAGAATTAGTGGCACTGGAAAGTAGATATGCCTCTACTACTTACCAGAGCAAATCAAGATGCAAAGGACTGTAGTTTGAATATGCTGCCATTTGGGTATAGTCTCTAAGTATATTTGTAAAGCAAATTCACACTTAAAAGAACTGCTCCCATAAACTCTATGGAAATTTGACCAAGTGGAAAACACAGAATGAGCTCATGTGCTGTTCAGTTACAGAATCTCAACCTTTGATGTTATCCTTCAGTTAACTCTTGAAACTCATCTTTTTGCTAATATTTTGGTGTCGGAATACTGGGAATTATACAGGAATGTTCCAAAAGAATATATGTTAACTGGTGCTGGTCTACTTTATGTCAGTACTTACTTGGTTAAGAGTCTTGATACAATCAAGCCAGATTGATTTGGATTCTTATTCTGTTTGAGAATTTGTATGTCTCTTAAAATAATAGCATCAGGGATCTTCATGACCAAGATAGATGCAAACTGACTTATGAAACTTGAGCCTTTTCATTGGTTCATCAAGCTTTGAAATGACAGTATTGCATTTTTGTGAGTTTCTGCTAATGTTAGCTTACCTTGTTTGCAAGACACAAAGTACAACAAAAAAAGAAAACACTGTTGAGAGACTGAGAGAAACATCAAAGGAACTGTTCTTTATCTCTTCTTTTCTGTTAATCTACATGCAAAGACTTAACTATCCCGAGAGAGATCATGAGATCCAAAAAAGCAAAATTCTACTCAGTCTATTAGAGCATATTGTATCAGCAAGTTAAAACAAGACTTCTGAAGCTACTGCTTGAATATAATAAGTAAAGGATCTTGCTGTCCTGTTCCAAGTCCATGACAAATCATCATCCATATTTTTACTATTAATAAAATCCAGAAAATCAATTAAAGGTATTATAATCTCTTGGGTTTGTGGTGTATAAGGTTTAAATGTCATTAATAAATAGAAAAATTCCCTCTAAACCACCTATAATTTTATTAGAATTAATTAAACCATGGCATTCATAAAACAGAGGACTATTGAAGCCATAAGGTGAGAGCAATCTCTGTTGAAGAAATTGTTTCTTCAGATGTACGTTCCGCTGAATTTAGTCTGTTCTTGGCAAGCACATTTGCACCCTAGGAACTGAGAATAAGGATATGTTTATTCTTAATTCTTACCTATTCCCCTTTAGCCATTCTTTTGTTGCCCTAATTCTTGCTGTTTTACTACAGTAGGTCAAAAGTTTTGATTCTTGTAAATTTTAACACAAAAAACCAATCCATTTAACACTGCTATTTCCGTCTTTATGAGTTTTACTGATTCTACCTTTCAGATACTTACAGATGGTTATACACTGTAGGCCAGCAACTACCAGATACTGCTTTTCCATCATATTTTACTGGGAAGTGCTAAATCATTTCCAGGATTTCCCAAAATAAAAATTCCCAGTAACACTGACTCTTTTCTAAGGCTTACAGGTGTTAAAATGTGTGCACAAAGTTAATACTGTTTTTATGGCTAATTCATAAAAATAACTCAAAATATAGTTGCCAGAATTGGCATAAACAAATAAGCCAATATATTTCATAGCAGTTTGTTAATGATTTCTCATTTCAGTGATTACTTTGTTTGAAGAATCAATACTTAACTGGTCTTCAGTCATGAGTGTGAAGAGTCAGGCTCTTTATCTGTGCCACTTTGTAGTAGTGGTTAGGTTCTAATTCTCTTTTAAAGAGACCAGTTTTGTTTGGAAATTATATTTAATTCAGCTAAGTTATGAAGGTACTGTGCTGAAAACAGGCCTGCCAAGTGAACATCATGTTATCCTTTGCAACATGTCTTTCTTTCAGTTAGATCATAAGCTGCACAGAGTGAGAATCTCTCATGGACAAATATACATCTTTCCATCAGTGGATTTTGCTGCTTGAATGATTCAGAGAACTAAGTTAAGACCAACATGATTTATTTTTTTTAAAAAGAGAGAAAAGTCATGGCATGTTCAGAACATAACCGCAGCCCCTCTAACATCTACAAAACCAGGGAAGTGGGCGAACTACTTCTGTATATGCTTCCAGGGAAATCAGCCAATGGCTATCAGGTTTTGGGATGGTCCCATTAGGCCATCTTTATTTGTCTGTTTTATCAACTATACAATCCAGCTAATAAAAATATCTGGTCAGCAAGCAGAAGCAGGCATTTTGCAGGGGCAGCAAGTGCCACTTAGCCATAGTGGCTTAATTCAGTCTCCCTCCAAGAACGTATCAGAATTCTCAAAATAAATTTCTACAAAAATGTTGTGCAGTTGAAGGGTCAATTGTTGGATTAGCACTTAATTCCCTTTAGTGACAAGGAATAGTGACATAAGAATGAGCTCATTAACAACAATATTTATTCCTGGAATGGGGTATAGAGACAGCTACTCTCCTGCTGCTGTTTTACTTCTCCGCTACAGTAATTTCCCTACTCCATACATTCAACTTCCTTGGACTGTGGTGTCATCTCGCAGTAGCAGCACCTTTAACAGCTGTTGTTGGATGTGCCACACACAGATCCAGCCAGTACACTTTAGACTCATGCCCTCTCTGAAATCTAATTCTGTTGCTTGAATAATGCATATTCCCCATTGTTGCCTCTCTTCCCTTATCTCCCAATGCTCCTTTGCTATATACAATGTACTGCTGGAAGGCGTTCTGTGAGCTCTTTGAAATTTCTTCAGGCAAAATCATGGAGGTTGATTTTGCTGGTTTCCACATTAAATTGAGCTGACCTGGGTGATTTTATCATCACTCCTTAAAAGTTCTTCAAAGAAATGATTGTACAATTTAATCTACTTCAGCTAGCACATAGCTTAGAAAATGAAAACCTTTAAGACTACAGGTTTTGTTCAAATTATTTTATCAATTATTTTATCTGCTTTTTAAATTGCTAACTGGAAATTACACAAAATATTAGCTATATGGCCAAAAAAATTGCAGAGTGGAAAGCACAATCTAAATAATATCTCATAATCAGAAAAAAATATTAACTTCCATTTTTAGCACTCTTCATATTAGATCTTCCAGATTTTTATCTTTATTTCTTTTTAAGATCAGTTATGAGAGAACTTATTTTCTGATGATGGCAAAGTGTGATTATCCGCAAGTTTTGAATTTAAGAACCTCTTGAACTCATTTTTTCAAATGAAAACTATTTCAGCAGTTGTTTTACAATGAAAACCTTTTTTTCTTCCTGCAGCTACATTTATGTTTTCTATAAGTTGTTCTAACTCATTGGCAGAATGAGGTTTAGTAGAGGTATTCCCAATAAAAACTCATACAATTACAAAGCATTATGGCTATGTTTCCTTAAATGCCATTTGTAGTCTCAATATGTCATTTTCTCTCATGTCAAGCACCTTTTAAAACCAAATTCCTACATCCTTTGCCTTGAAAACTGAAATTGTTTTAATAACAATTTCATAAATGTAAAAGAAACAAAAGGAGAAATTCTGCAGTAATTTTTTATTTATTCATGTGATCCATTTTCACTCTTCCCTCCTTGCTGGCGCATACCTACCACTACATATGCAAGGAAGAAAAGGCTTTAAAGTTTTAGTCTCCTTGGCTTTGTATGTGGATGAGGAAAATTACTTGTTGAAAAGGATAGTTTTAAACTCTCAGAAGAGATCACATGGAGGCAGTTGATCGCAATATGTTTCAGGCATACATGTCATGCAGCTTGCCTTGGGAGATTACTTGATGTTCTACTACCAAGAGGAAGGAATGAATGATGGAGTAAGATTTGAACTCTTGAAAATGCTGAATAAAACTCACTGGAATTCAAACAGGTATCTAGAAGGAAGCTTTATATTTAAACAATCAGTGACTCTAAAATCAGAGAAAAATATAGTTTATGTAAAAATTAGGTGTAACTTCAATGAAAAATTAGGTTAGCTGGAGAGGAGAAATGTTAAATATTTATGAGCTACACATTTTTAATAATAAAAAGTGTGTATTTAGAAAATTCATTGAGACATGAACCTTAAAAGCTTTTAAAAATTTTTAAATAAAAAATTGCAATTGAGAATGCAATTTTGATGAAATTAACAGTAGTAGGGACAGAGTAAGATACAACTGAGAAACAAAAATACTTGCCAGGCAGGTCTGATTAGCCTAAATATCTAAACCAAAGCCAAAGAAATAAATGTAGGGAAACACACATTCACTAATAGTCAACTGAAGGCACGCATGTAGATAGCATACTAAAAATGCAGAAAAACTCTACATAGCACAGTGGACGAATCTTTAAATACTAGTAATGCTTGCATGGTTTCAAGGAAATATAACAGTAAAGTAATTATTTTAGAGAGGTTCATCACAATGCCAGGAAAAAAGCAGTCTTTTTTTTTTTTAATTGATCTTTATATCATATAGTTCAATATTAGATACACAAGTTTTAAAAATACCCTCTTTTTCCTGAAGGGTAACAGTCCAAGATCTGAGCTATATGTCCTTCAGGAGTAATCAATGCACCCTAATTATGTTTGCTCTTCCACTGTGGGAACGACACTGCATGTTGTCAGTTTTCCAGGATGATTTTAATATTCTTCAGTATATAGGAAAAAGAATTCAGCTGTGATGAAGTTTGGGCTGTAATGGAGCTATTACTAAAGAAAAACACAAGAAAAGAAAACATAGTTCTAGAATACATTTATAAATTAATGGCTACCATCTTGTCTAAAAATGAGGCTGGCCGTTTAACTTCTCTTCTTACCTTTGTTATGACACAAAAATCTCTGAGAACTGCTTGTTTCTTCTTCCTGTTATTAAGAGACACATTTTCCTTCCCTTAGTGTGCAGACCTTATGAGGAGCTGGTAGCTATGCTTTTCTATTCTATAAACTCTCTTGTTTACTTATCCCTTGTAAGAAATAAAATCACGTTTAAAAATTGAAACTTCAATTGATTAGTTCATTTTCTACTCCAACTTAGCTAATATTCCTATTGCATTTTCTTAAGACCATTTATTCCTCTTTGCCTGCTGTCTCCCTAACTAGTTAGTGAAGAAGAGCTAGTGAGTTTGACTGCATGATCCCAAAGGTCCCTTCCAAAATCATCTATCCTGCAAACACCAACAAATTTCACACCTTGAAAAGAAGTGCTTGTAATTATCTTATTGAACATTAAAATATGGGAAAATGACATAGTTGCCAAGTCCTTGTGTTACTTCTGTAACACAAAAGTAGTTTAAACTAAAATTCTGAATAAACCAGGTCTTGTAAGCATCTTGTTTGAATAATTACTGAACCCACCAAAGGCTGTCTCATTTTATGTATGGATATGCAAGTTGTTCCAAATTTCACTTGCTCTCATGGGCACCTGTATCTCCTTTCCAGTTTGTTTGCCTGAGGAAGCAGAAAATTAAAGTTTTATTATGAATGAATCAAACAAGCTTACACTTTTATCCTTAGGAAAATACAATTACACATTTCCTCTATGTATGAATTTTTCAGCCAAGCTACACTTGACCCTTTGACAAATATTTTCCTCCGAATGAAGCATGTCCTCCTAGAATTTAGTAATCCTATCTTTCCTGTGTAGCAATTCTGCCGCCAAACTAGTTTCATAAAAAAGTGTCCAAAAATACATGCAACTTCACACTTTGAGTAAATAATAAAAGGATATTTTTCCTACAGTATAGTACATATTGTGGATTTTTTCTGTCATTAAAAATCCATTTATTAAGTGTTTATTCTCTCTAAACCTGAACATCCATTTAATTTTTTACTTTATATATTCAGTTTGATTGTATCTAAGAATACTGTGCTGGTTCCACCTGTAGGTGCATTCATTTCACCTGAACTACATCCTCAGCATTTTCACAGGATCATAGTATCATTAGAGTTGGATGGGACCTCTGGAGGTCATCTAGTCCAACCCCCCAGCCAAAGCAGGGCCACTTGGAGCAGGTTACACAAGAACATGTTCAGGAGGGTTTTGAATGTCTCCAGAGAAGGAGACTCCACAACATCCCTGGGCAGCCTGTTCCCGTGCTCTGCCACCCTCAACAGAAACAAGTTCTTCCTCATGTTGAGGAGAAACTTCCTGTATTTTAGTTTATTGCTCCTTGTCCTGTCACTAGGCGCCACTGAAAGGATTCTGTCACCATCCTCCTGGCATCCGCCTCTGAGATATTTGTAAGCATTAATAAGATCCGTTCTCAATCTTGTCTAGCCTAAACAGGCCCAGCACACTCTCTCCTCATAAGAGAGATGCACCAGACCCCTGATCATTCTTGTGGCCCTAATTTTATAGAAGTGATTTGTAAATTGCAGCACTGAAACTTGAGCCCTTCATCAAGAAGACACAGCTTCTAAGTAAAGAAACATGGAGTCTCTGTTCTGCAAGTGACTGGATTGCCCTTAATGCTAATTGTGTTAATGAGGGCTGCAGATATGGAGCTTGAACCAGGTAGTTCCCATTTTCTTCTGGCATGAATTAAACTTGCCAGGCAGACTTCATACAGCTCTTGCTTTACAACAAGAAGTTTAGAATGTACCTTTTTGGGGTTCCAGGACTTTACAACAAGAGATTAAGAATACAGCTTTTTGAGATACCAGGAATTCATGCTTTTCAAAAATCTGTTCTATTGGAATGTGCTGGCTGGAAATCCTTCGTACTTCAAGAGCAGATATCCACCACACACAAAGGAAAAAAGTTAACTTTCTTCTAACCAGGACTCTTCAAGTTCTCCTTGAAGATTCCCTGCTTTAACAGACACTTTATTCACAATACATTTTATAAACACAGTATGGTGGGTTTTCAGAGTCATATCTGCTTAGCATAAACAGATGACTGTTATCATGTCTGAAAAGCTGAAAATGCGTATGAGAAGACTAGCATGAATTCATGCCAGTGGAAAAAGAATTTTTAGTCAAGTTGCATAATGCGAAACTATACCATTTTTGTTTTAATAACAGTTCCTTTTTCAGGTGTAAGTGTGCAAATGGGGGCAGATAAACTCTTTTGTCTGGGATACTTCTACATCACTTTGCAACAGTACCTTAGGTCTGTGATCAAACGGCACGAGACAGCTTTTTTCTTGTGAAACTATGTTTTTTTCTTCTTTCTCAACACTAAAGAAAAAGGAATATTTATTTTCCTCCAAGTATGTTCAATGCTTACGGTTCTGTTTAGGTCCAATTAGTGTTTCAAAGCTGCACTTGAAACTTGTGGATTAGCCATGTTACCATGTAAAGGACGGTTTCTTGATGGTGAGAAGCAGATTAAAAGACTGACAGCTCTTAAGACTTTGGTGGTGCTGCAGGGTATTAAGCTCCATAGGAGAGTATGAACATGTCAGAAGTGTCAGGTACTTTATATTCATGGACAATTTCACAAAGGACTTGATGGTGCTGTCCTTACTTTATGAAAGGGAATAGGAATGTCATGATTACCAGTTTAAAGACTTTCTAGAACTAGGCCTGTCATGTTGGCTGCTAGAGGGCTATTTGCATTGAAGTGTTTTAAGGCAAACATTCTTGTTTAATAAAGACCATATTGAGCTTTTAGTAAAGCCCTGTAATGTTCTCAAAATAGTGAAAATTTGCATGAAAGCCTTGGGGTAAAATGCTAAGCTGGTATAGGTTAAAACATCTATTGCAGGATTTAACCCTGTATAATTAACTAGGGTTGGCTTAATGGAAAGAAATAGATTTGCCACTCAGCTGTATAAACCTATGTAGTGAAATAACTGCTGATCTTCCCTCTACTTACTACTTTCCCTAAAATCATATGCCGTATTTTGTTTCATTAAAATGAAAAGATAGCTGTATATTAACAGAAAATTACAGTTGGGCTTCTAGCATCTTTTTCTTTTTATTTTAAATAAGAGTTTGCTTGTAATCTTGAATGTCATATGAAGAAATATGAAGATTATCAAAAGCTGTAAATCTGGAGCTTATTCATTATCTCTGAGTGTGAAGCTGTCCTACACTACATGAAAGACCTAATGCACCACAACAGCAGCTCTATGTGTTTCATCACTGAGTGAGTTTGTTTTTTCTCTGTGGATTTAGCCCACCCCTGAATGGAACAGTTTTGAACAAACGAACTGAGACTCTGTCCATATACAACTTTGCTGTCTAATTTGGCAATGAGGAGTGTGAATCATCCCAAGAAATTGAGAGATTTCAGAATGAAGTTTAGTGTGATCTGAACTGACCTAAGAGGCCATATTTTTCTCCCTTGCTGTGTTTTATTTGAGGTTAAGCATTATATGCTTATCTAACAGAATGACTGTCTTCTCCACGGGGTCTGGAGAAACACAAATCTACCACACACATTTGCCTAAGACTTATGAGAGTTCCTCTGCCAGCTCTCAAAGCCCACAGACAAGCCAGCCGTGGCCTGGAAGCTATACATCCATTACAACATGACCCTGCACACAAACTTAAACATCTTGCCTCAGTAGAGCTGTGTTAATATCTAGATGGCTTCTGGACTGCAGCTGATAAGCGTGGCCAGTTGCAGTAAGGACAGCACAAGATCAATTGCCTGTGTGTTTTCTTGAGACCTACCTCTGTTTGCAAGTCCCTCAGCTATTTAGGCTAATAGAGTTCACCAGTTCTGCCAGGATACCAACAGCGTTGTGCATGCCTGGCAATAGATGGATAGGCATCCTTGGGGAGTATCTGCCGAAAATCTCCAGTATCTAGAGAGATTTAGTCTTCCTAATTCTAATACTAAATTGTTAGAATTATTGCTTTCTTTTTTCCTCATACACGGTAGTGGATGAACATTTTGCTGCCTCTTCTACTTGCATGAAAGCACACTTTAATAAGGAAATTTTAGAGCAGTTTAACTTCAGCTTCCCAGTGCTTTGGCTTGAGTCTCTCACAATCTCAACTCAAGCATTAATATTTATTTTATTTTAATAATTCTTAACTGTAGCTGTTAAGTATTATTGTATTATTTGTATTGCAAGTAATATAAACACATTATTCTGTGACTTTACCTTCTACCAGCCTTCTAACTAACTGGTGTCCTTCTATTAACATATACCCATACATTTTAATAAACTTTTATTTCCACTGGCATTTTACCCCTGCTACTCTTACATTTCTCTGTGTCTGGAGTACAGATTGTCTTATTCTAGCCAAATAAGCTTACTACAATATAAACCTCCTTGGGTACAAGTAGAGTTATGACATTTTATCAAGCTGGCCAAAAGCTATTCATATACTTGGTCCCAAGTGTTTAACTACTGGAGTTTGAAATACTCATATGATCGAGTTAATCTGCAGTCTAAGGTAAAATATGACAGTGTTTTTGCAGGAGATCAGTAGCAGTGAGATACAGCTGAAAATAAAATGTCACTAGATTCAGGAACATAACCCTCCATGAGACGTCTTAGAGATTGAAACAGATTATTGAGCAATGAGCCTCTTAACAGATTTCTACTGAATCACAGAAAGCATTGCTCCCCTACTGTTTCTTATGTTCCTATGCTATTATAAGCTTTAAAGCATACATTTTGAAAGATACAAACATAAACATATTTTAAATGTTTGCTCTACTATTGAGCACTATAGAAATGACTGTGAGCCTAGAACTAAAGTAGTACTTACTCTGGGCAAAGCACAGGCCAAATTACTGAACAGAAACCAAAGCGCTCCAAGGAGTGAAATCAGATCCTAGAGCAGCCAGCAGCAGTTTCTCCTTCCTGCCATTACTTGCCCAATTGCATCTGTGGGTTTGCATTCTGGGCCGGGAAGAAAGATGGCCAGGAAATCTTGGGAAATTCCTGTAATCTCTTCAGCCTGCCCTTAGGCAAGGAAATGCAAGTGCAGCCATTCCTTAGTTCCATTTTCTGCTGCAGATTGGGAAAAAGGACTGGAGGGGATTAGGGAAAGAATTGGGAAGAGGGCTTAGGCCAGGGAAGAGAACAGGGAGAGAGATAAGGAATGAGTTCAGTGTATGCAAAAGCTTAACTTTTTCCATCTTCTACGTTTCTTATGTAATCAAACTGAGCTCTGCAATAGCATGTGCAATCTTGAATGTCTTGTTAACCAAAATAGGGACATTACTTGCCAGCTGTATTTTTCCAGTCTCCCTCAGCTCAACTCCGCACCATCTGTCTTTAAATCATAAATAAACTAATAACACTTATCCTCTCAAGTTCTAATCACTTAAGCTCATTGATGTGTTTGTTATCTTTGATCATTTTTTGACATTGCATGTCACCCACTCATCAGCTGCCATTGTTAGACTATCACACAGAAAATAAAGACATCTAAATTAAATTAATGCAAAACTCATTAGACTTCTTATAAACTCATACACAGAGCTTTTTTGTATATAACACATTCTATCGATACTCCACTATTTTGAATAACACTTAAATCATAGACTCATACCCTGATCAAGTCCATTGCACAAAACAGGTAAAGCAAACAGAGATAGGTTCTGCAAGATTTTTTTGGTGACATGAGCTTCTGAAAGCAGAATCTAATTCAGAAGCAACGACTTTTTTATCGTGGTACCCAATTTTTTGATAACAGGAGTGTGCCTTACAGTTTATTTTCCTGAGTATTTGTTCAATCAAGATTTAAATATTCAAGCAATAAATCTTTCACTGTGTTTCTTGGGAAGTTATTCAACAGAAATCTCTACAAAATGAACAACTGAATTACCTCAGTTCACAATCTTCCTTTATTTTTTTTATGTTTTTTCCTCAGTCCCCAGTTTGAAACAAAAGATGCTCATACAGATACTAAAAATTTAGGGGGCAGGTGTATCACTCAATGGTTTTAACATTATATTGTTTTTAAAAAAACTTTACTGTAGCTCCAAGCCAGCTTCTGGAGAAGAAAAGGAGGAAAAATAAGCTGAAGAATGCCAAGCAAAGGAAAACCTCTTGGCTTCTTTATACTTTCCCGTTAACACTTCTAGGGCCAGATTATCACCAGACTCTTCCCTAGAAAGTCAACTTCTGACATAGTAATATTTCCTGTGCGATGCATGTACAGGATTATACAAATATGCATAAGACGTGAGAAACAAAATAGATATCCTGAAGTATAAAGGATACAGAGCAAACACAGAAGCTGGGAAGTTGTAAAAAGACTGAAATAAAAGGTCGGAAGAGAGGTGGACCTTAGCAGAATGTACCCAAATATTGGTATTCTCTCCCTGTGAAAAAGCACATGTTGCATCCTCCTTATTAACAATTAAGCAAGCATCTTTTTCAGCATATGGGCTCACTTACCATGTCCATGACAGTGTAAGCAAAAAGTTAAAAAGGAAGAGTAAACTCAGTGTAATTCTGTCCTTACTTTTCAAGCAATATTCTTTTCACCTAGTAAGGTTGCAACTTTAGCTGTCTTCCCCAGTACCTAAGCTTGTTTTTGGTGGCAAGCATAGCTTATTTTGCAAAGAGCCCTATCAAAGCTGCTGGCGTGTATCCAACTGTTCTTTATAGTTAGTGTATTTAAATTGTTTTATAAATTTTCATAAGCAAAATCCCATATCAGTTGCATACAAAAAGCCTATTTAGGAGATCCTGTTATACAAATTGGTGATACAAAAATTAAGGAAAACAAATGAAGAAAATCACTGGTAGGTAAACATTCATAGAAGAGAAGGAAAATGAAAGATAGAACATTGCCCCATATGTGCGACAGTTTGCCAGATTTACTGTGTTTGTTTTGAATGATATACCTTTTGAATGTTTTAGAAGGAGTACCTTTTTCCCTGAAAGAAAATTCAAAAGCTTGGGTTTACCATTTTTAAAAATATTGCTGTTACTATATTTTCATGTTCTTAATTTATTCCATTCTCAAGTGTCTATGGTAGAATTATTCCCCTGAGAAGTATGTAAAGCCTGCAGTACTTAAGCAGATTTCAAATTTATATCCTTGTCAAAGCAATTATAACAATATTAATTCAAACACTGGTTTCCACACCTGATTTCGAAGAGAAGAAAACTAGTGACTTGTGGTTTAAATCAGTCTTAAGGTGTTCGAATCAGTCTTAAGATATACACACTATATTTTGCATCAATGTCTATATTGTTTTCTTCTGTACAAAATTTGAAAATATATCTCAATATATTATTTTCTTATGCTTCAGCTTCATTCTGGAAGTTATAGAACCAGATTCAAAAACATTTATACTCAAAGTTAAAAAACAACAGCAACAAATATAACAAAACAAAAAAGCAATTTTCAAACGTCCTTTCAGAACTGGAATTTTAATTTCTGTTTGACATACTTAAACTTCTTTTCAGTTTCAGTTTTTCCTGTTCTCAACACCTAATTAGGGCCTGGCTGATCCCTAACCTTGCCAAAACAGACCTTCAGATGGCTTTCAAGAAAAGCCTCATTTGAAGCTGTCATGGGTTCACCAGCAGCAGTCATTTTTCTTTAAGTAGTAGCTG
>JASSUY010042697.1:0-17500 GCA_032466535.1 Forpus xanthops
GACTGTAGTGAGAGGACAAGGGGTAATGAGTTCAAACTTAAACAGGGGAAGTTTAGATTGGATCTGAGGAAGAAACTGTAAGGGTGATGAGGCACTGGAATGGGTTGCCCAGGGAAGTTGTGAATGCTGCATCTATGGTGGTGTTCAAGGCCGGGTTGGACATAGCCTTGGGTGGCATGCTTTAGTGTGAGGCGTCCCTGCCCATGGCAGGGGGGTTAGAACTAAATGATCTTAAGGTCCTTTTCAACCCTATCTATTCTATGATTCTATACGCTTTCTAAGTATTAAGCGTTGAGCTAGGAGTATTGAGGGGGAGGAAGGGAAAGGAGCTGCTGCAGCCAGGAGCAGGCTTTTTACAGTTGCATTGATGCAGCTCCTAAATTTGCCTCAGATCTGTGTAGGGCTGTTTGCTGTTGAGATCATATATGTCTAGCTACATTTTTCAGTTTAATTATAGTTTAAGTGTAATTGTCAAGGACACCAGTTTTCTATTGTTATCTTTATGGTCAGAGCTTTCTTTTATTAGCTACTGTTACAATAATTTAAATCATGCAATATTGTGATCAATTTGACTTTAGGCAAACTTTCCATTAATTGATGTATTTAAAATGGAGTCACTATTTAAGTTTAATGAACGTTGGTCGTATTTATAGTTAGTAGTGCCACGTACTATGATTGCCCTGACTGCTCATTTAAAGGACTTACTCTTTGTTTCCTTGTGACTTATAAGACCTAATTATTAGACCAAAATTTTCCTTGTAAGTTTGTTTTAACTGTGTATTTTGGAGAGCTTCTTCACCCTTCTGGTGTAGGGAATAATTTTGTAAGAAAAATTTTTTTTTCTTAGAGAAACAGCGTTTCCATGCTTTTTAATAAAATATAAAAATGGAGTCAGTGTCTTCCTCCTGTTCCTTTGAATATACATAGTTAGAACTCAGTCAGATTTTCTTCTTTTCCTCAGAAGCTTCTGCTTGCTTCTACTAGTGGCTGATTATCCCTGGAGCTGTCCTCAAACATGTGGATGATCAGCATCCTCCTGATCAGACTGAATCAGTAGTCTCCTTACCTTGACCAGACTGAGTCACTTTTGCAGATTGCTAAGCATTGGTCAGTTGAGGACTGAACCATTGCAAATAAGTAATGGTTGGGCTGTGCTACAGATGAGTTGAGAGCATAGATTTGTCTCTTCCTAACATCCTGTACTTTCTTTGACTCAAACCTGAGCAGTAGCAGTAAAAAAGGAATGTAACTGAAGCATGGAGGGATTGTAGCAGGAAAAGACACAAACTTATTCATTGAATTTGAAGCTGAAGAAAAAATGCAGAGATGAGGCAGAAAACTGACAGTTGAGTGATAAAGATTGAGCACAGGCAGGGATTAGGTCAAGATGGAAATTGAAGAGGAGGAAGGGAGAGTGGGATATTCAGGGAAGAAACTGAGAAGGTTAATTTGCTTGAGCAGAAATAGGACTATTGACCATCTAACAGATGGGTCCAGAGAAGCTTTGGAACAAGAAACCAGGGCAGGTGTTGAGCAGCCTGTGATTGAGAAACCAGTGAAGGAAGCTGAATTGGGAGGTAACATGTCTTCAAATTTGCTAAGGTGGAATATCAAGGCAGAGGAAGAAATGGAGCAGCTGGGCTCCACTGGGCAGTCTAGGATGGAGCCTGAAACTAGCTAGGTGGAGCTCTGTGTCAAGAGGGTCCCGAGTTCTTCATGAGAGATGGCAGTTGTACAGGTCTGCTGGGTGAGGGTGTGCAGCAGGTATTCTTGTAAGTTGTGATCCTGGAAGCCAGAGAAACGGTTTTAAAACTTTCAAACCTGCCTTAATTCTGTGAATATCAGCTTGAATCATTCCTATTACTTTCTGATACCTAACATGTTTTGATAAGTGTGAACTGTATGAAACTCAACAAGGCCAAGTGCAGGGTCCCGCACTGGGGTTGGGGCAATCCCAAGTGCAAATGCAGGCTGGGTGGAGAATAGATTGAGAGCAGCCCTGAGGAGAAAGCCTGGGGGGTGTTGGCTGGCAAGAAGCTCAATATGACCCAGCAATGTGCACTTGCAGCGCAGAAAGCCAACTGTATCCTGGGTTGCATCAAAAGAAGTGTGAGCAGCAGGTCAAGGGAGATGATTCTCATCTCCTATTCTGCTCTTGTGAGACCCTACCTGTGTTTAGCTCTGAGGCTTCTGAAAAATCTGGAGAGGGACTTTTTACAAGGGCCTGCAGTGATAGGACAAGGGGGTTTTGCTTTAAACTGGAAGAAAGTAGCTTTAGATTAGATATGAGGAGGAAACTCTTACTGTTATATGCTGGAATGGGCTGCCCAGGGAAGCTGTAGATGCCACATCCCTGGAAGTGTTCAAGGCCAGGTTGGACAGGGCTTTGAGCAACCTCAGCTGGTCCTAGTGGAAGGCATCCCTGCCCATGGCAGGGGGGTTGGAACTAGATGATCTTAAGGTCCTTTCCAACCCTAACTATTCTATGAAATTACATTTGATAAGGTTAACATTTTTGAGCTCTGACTTTGCATTAATTTTGTAAATTGTCTGCCTTCACAGTGTATGCATTAAAGCTGTATATAATGTTGACTAATACTAATCAGTAAATAAGCTACCATCAGAGGTATCATTCTGGAGTACCTTTGTGTCATTTGGTGCGATATCTGGTGTTCAGTTTTTCAGTGCTTACGCTTACTTCAAAACGTGACTGTTATTTCTCGTATGTTAAGGAAATGCTGTTGGGAAGCTGGAATTTACTATGATAGCAGTAGTACTTATGAGAAATTTTTGACTGATCTTTAAAATATGCCTATTTTCAAAGAAACCCCCTTCCCAGATTAAGAATAAAGATACTCCTATGTATCCTTTCTAAACTCACTGTGGGAAGACAATTTTGGCTGTTTTGAAATGGTGAGAACTATATATAAGTTTTATGTTTTGGTTATCTGGCTCTTTGTATTTAAAGTAGTTTCCACCAAATAGAGTTTTATGTTTGGTGTGCAGATTGAAGTCTTACAGCAAATGCTATGCTGTTGGTCACACTTCTATTACCAGACACAAAGAAGCTGAGTTTACCATCACCTCTTATTTGTGTCATTATCTCACATTGATGAACAGGCTTAGAAAGACTCTGTTGAAGATGAACATGTAGAAATAACAGATAATATTTTCATAGTGGTATGAAAATATACTCTTCTCTGTAGGTTTTTTTCTTAAACTGTAGAGATTTTGCCTGTGACCCTCTTGTTAGAAAAATCAAATGGGTTTTAGCAGTTGAGAACTTTATGCATGGCTGGTCAAGACTTGTGTGTGATTGCAAAATGTTTTTTTTTCATTTGTTTTTTAAGAATATTAGCTACCTCTTTATTTCCAGAAATGGTAATTTATCATTATCTTTTCACAGGATCTGAAGAAGACACAGCCCAGATCGCTGAGACAAATGAGACAGATGATAAAGCACCAAGTGCTGAGCAGCTTAATGACAAGTTGGCTGAAGAGGCTGAAAAAGAAGAAGCAGAGAACGTTTCAACAACTGAAGACTCTATTTCAGAGTCTGTTTCAGCTGAACAAAGTGAAGAATCTGTAATGAAAACAGAATAAAGTACTCAAGTGCCTTCTGTAGCTAGTTTTTAGCTTTGTTCATGCCTGTTGTTGCTATTCAGGTGAGCTTTTTTTTAATGGTACAACTTAAAAGTCTCGCTTGAGCTTAAACTGCCTCAACTGCCACAGTATGTCAAAGCTATGTCTAAAAATAGGTAATGTAAATAAAGCATGTATCTTTAAACAAGTTAACACAGAATGTGTAGTTGGCTGAAGTCTAACAGTAGTAGCCATTGTTCAGTTTGCATATTTAAAAACTTAAAAGTATAAGTTTTGCTAAGGGTGACCTGTAATTTGCCATCTCTTTAGCTGTCATGTGTAAACAGCAATTACTGGCAGCAGCTGACCTAGTGAGTTTGGTTTAGTGAAATTAAGGTAGATTTTTTTTTTTTTTTTAATGCTTCCCTATTTAAATGAATTGAGTACATTTTAAATACACAGATGTTTACAAGCTAAAGTGTCACCCGACATTTGACTTAAGCATTTTGGAAGTGTCATTACAGTGTTAATGTTATTCATTGTCTAACTTTTTGACAGAATTCAGTTAAATGGCACTCGGATAAATGGCATCTCCTTTATTTGCATTGCAAATGAACTGGAGGCACATACATACAAAACTGTTTTGTGTTTACATAAAATATGGAAAGTCTCTGCACTTGATTGTACTTGAATACAAAGCACTATTTATACCTGTACAATAATGACAAGATATAAGTGAATTTTGTGCCTTTGTGTGTTTTATTAAAGAAAATAAAGACATCTAGCAGCAATACTTGCTTTGTGATTCCTAAAACTGAAGAGAATTCCTGTTCTGCTGTATGCAGCTATTCTACAGTTACTTTGTGGAAGTTCAGAAGGAATATGGCACCTTAAAAGGAACATGTCTATATGTAACTAAAGGTGGCTTTGATCAAATAGAAATAGGTCCTTGCTCAATAGGGGATGTGCATGTGCATTTTTCATAAGACTTTCTGAGCTGTGCCTGAAGCCTGTTGATGCTATTTGTGGTTATCATAGTGATGAATAGTTGCTGCTGGATTACTGAAACTGTACTCGTTTTTTTGTTATATCACTTTTCAAGCTAAGGAGACTTGTTATATGTTTCCTGTTTAATATAACAATTAGGAACCTGGTTGAGAATTTTTCTGGTGCTCAGAGGTGGAGTACCGAAATCAGAATTTTTGGGTGGTTCTTTTTTTTTTTTTTCTTTTTTTTTTTTTCTTTTTTTTTTTTTTTTTTTTTTTTTTAGAAATAAATGCTGACCCTGTGTAACTTGGTTGATTTAGCAATAGTTTTGATAAAAGTTTGATCATGTGTGATGTTCTCTCCATATCTCACTATATGGAGGGAAGGATGAAATGTCAAAAACACTTTTAATCCATTGTCTCAGACCTAAGGTGAAGTGTTTTACCATGTAAAGGCAGGAGGCAGCTGAATCTTAATAGTTGGAAAGTCCTCTACAAGAAAAACATGTTTGTGAATGTGACCTTAGTATCCATTGCTTTATATGAGACATAATTATTACGTGAACAGCAATGATTAATTTTCTTTTCCAAATGTATGCTTTATTTTCTGAAACTTTAGGGTTAGTTTTGAAGCTCAACCCTTACATCAGTCAGACTCAAGTTTGGTCTGTATTTAGATAAATGAGGATTTTTGTTTTCTGGTTCACTAACTAAATTGCAATTCATATTAATTAGTAATCTTAATAGACAGAATGTGGGCATGTGATTAAAGGAGTACTTTAAGGTGTTTAGCTATATTTGTATAAACAATTAGTAAAACCACCTTGTGACTTAGTTGGGAATACAAAGAAAACAGTCGCTTTTCCGAACATGTTTTACTTTGTACCCTGTACTTTTATCATGTGGTGATAGAGGAATGCACTGTTTAATATTTTAAGGGAATGTATTTTATATTCCAGATCTTCCTTAAAATAGAAATAATTCTGCTTGAAAGGTGACAAAGCTTACTTACTATTTTGTAAGAGTTTCAGATGTTAATATGTGCATTTTTTGCCTCACTAATTTACCTGTTCAGAGGCTGAATTTTTTGGAGAAAAAAAAATCAGAAAATTCTTTGGTAATTCAGCAGAGTAGATTTTTGGATGTAGTTGCATTATAAGCACTGAACCTAAGTAAAATCTGATCTCATGATCCCTCATATAGCATACGAATGCATGCATTACTGTTACTTCGGAAGTTAAGACTACTCTAAGGCCCACTTATTATTTCTGTTAAAAATTTTAATCTTAATGTCTGTTTTTTTTGTAGGGTAATTAGGAATGTTAGTTCTTCCCATGGCAAGCAACCACTGAGCTGTGATGCATGTAGTATCTATTGAATTGACTAGGAAAATCTGTTGATATTGGAGCTATATGTTAAATTTTTTTTATTTCCTGGGAAGATGTCTATTTTCATATCTCCGAATTTTGTCAAGGAAACATATGCTTCTTAGGTTGTGGGGAATCCAAAATCCTTTTGGAAAAGGAGAGTCAGTATCTGGTGCGGGGTGGGATGTTATTTCTCCCAATGTTCTTAAATGCAGCATTAGCAACTTGCTACAGGAATGATTGGTGCTTTGTTTTATATGTTACTGAAGGATCAAGTAGAAATAGTCAACCTGGTATGTAAACAAATACTTGTTAAAATCTGAAACCTGAGCTTTATGAGACCAAAGACTACTTAGAATTTTTAAAGAGGGGAAGAATAAGTGAGATTAAAGCATATGATAGAGTTTTCATGAAAGACTTGCATACTAATAAAAATGTCCAAGCAGTTTTTCCCATTAATTGCTTCAGAAGGCTCAAAGATATTGAGATGTGCTGGGATTTTGGTAGAGAAACATCTATTTTTAACTTTATAAATTTTCAGGGTTTTCAAGTAGCTGCAGTAAATGAGGATAGAGGGTTAATTAATCTGTTTGTGAATTTCCAGGCTCAGAGAGACTGAGAGTAATAATAGACTCTGAGCTTGCCTCAGTCTACAGTAAGCATTCGCCTGTTACTTCTGCCAAGTATGTGTCTTCTAGCCCTGATACAAAGTTGAGAAGAGTATTCTGTTTCTACAGCAGTTGCTTCTTGGCTTCTGTCTACTGCAAGTGTGACCATAGTAAAAGATGCTTGTCCACAGGAGTTGGATTCAAATCTAAAAATACTGTCAGTGAACAGCAGTAGCCACACTTAGCCATGTCTTTGTATTACCAAAAAACTTGGAAGTAGGAGTATGTAGAGGAAAATGTACAGCAATTGTCAGTTACATTTAAACCAATTGTAGACTGACTCTGAAGAGATAAGGAAGAAAGTAGTGGGAAAATATATAACAAGCTATGATTCCATGTTTTGTTGTCTTCTGACTTCCTAGTAGGTTCTTGAATCCTAATTTTGTCAGAAGTACTTAATTGCCTATCCTTGTGAAAATCTCACTTCTGAGTGATGTTACACAAGCCCCTGTTCTTGTGGTTTGGATGAAAAGCAGAATTGAGTGGAGTAGTCAAGTAATAACAAGCTTGTTGGTGATATTTTTATTGCTTCTGAAATATTGTGAGTAGTGGTGGAGATTTTATTCAAAAGCTTATATATTCAAAATTTATATATTACGGAGGTATTACCTGGGCTGTGAAAAATCTGCCACAAAAGACAAATGTTTTTGTCCTGGTTTTGGCTGTGATAGTTAATTTTCTAACAAGTAGCTGGTATAGTGCTGTGTTTTGCATTTAGTGTGAGAACAATACTGATAACATACCAGTGTTGCTAAGCAGTAGACTTAGCTTGATCAAGAACTTCTCAAGTTCTAATGCCCTGCCAGTGAGAAGGTGCACAAGAAGCTGGGAGGGAGCACAGCCAGGGTAGCTGACCCAAACTATCCAGAAAGATATTCCATGCCACGGAACATCATGCTCAGTATATAAATTGGTGGGAGTTGGCCAGAAAGAGAAGATTACTGCTAGGGGACAGGTGAGCAATTGTATTATGTGTCACTTGGGGTGTTTCTTGTTCATCTCTCTTTTTCTTATTATTTTACTTAAATTTCAGTTATTCAATCTATAGCTTCAGTCTTCTTCGAATGTCCTCCGTCCTGTTGCAGGGGAGTGAGTGGCTATGTGGTACTTAATTGCCAGCTGGGGTTAAGCCGCAATAGTGTTCCAGTTCGAAATACACAGAAATGAGTCAGATGGTCAAACTTTTAAGTTTTATTAAGAAGCCTACAGAACATGGAAATGAGGGAATGTTACTTCAAATTCTAATACTTACTCTAAAGGAGAGCATAATTGATGACCCTGGGACATTTTGACAGAAATAAATCATACAGTGGAATCTTGGTATGAAGATGGCTTGTCGCCAAGCTTATCAGCCTACATCCAGGGAAGGACAAACTGTGATGTGGAAGCTGACATTTATGGACTGGTCTAGGGGTTATCAGAATCATATAACTAGGGGTGTGTATGGTTGCCTTGAAGTCAAGAACAAGGTTGAACCTCATGTGGTGTCTGAGTAGAAGCCAGTGGAAAGATGAAAAGAATGGCAGAGTGAAATGGGTAAGGGAGGAAGAGTGTTTTTGTCTGCCAGAACAAGGTCTCAAGAGGTAAAGAGGAGAAGAGCTTGGAAAGATTTTTCAAGTGTAGCTGAAAATGGCAGTATGTATCCAAGGTTAATATCCTGTTCTTATTTCAGAAGTAAGGATGCAGTTGAAAACGAATCATATTGGAGAAACTTTGCTTTTTAGAATTAATTCCAGAATAAGCAGAAGACAATAACTTAGTAGAATAAGACTGTCTAGCTATTACTAGAGGTGATGGTACCAAAGTTGTCTTTATAATTTTTATTTAAACATAAAAACTTAAAAATTCCTTTCTACTTCTAGGATTAATCAAACCGTAGCAGTAATTAAGCTTTCTAACCTTATTAAGCATTTCTCCTAGCCTTTGCAGGTTATCTGGTGTGTGGTTCTGAACTTAGTATTTATATACTAGTGGATCTGTGGCAAGTGACAAGTAGGCAACAGGAAACTTCAAAAGTCTTAATTTGCATGAAGTCAATATATTCAGTAGAAGAGGATGGATGTAAAGAAAGTTCTAAATAAGATGCTTCTGCAGTGAGGTTTTGTTAGGTCCTCTACAATGAGGAAGACTGCCTGTGGGGCAAGGAGTTGCCTTTCTGTGAATGTTTCACTAGAACAATGTTGAAGATTCATTTTTGCATCTTTGGCAAACAATCATTTGAACAGTTCGCTGAGTGTTCTCAAGCAGAATCTTTAGTTCATTTCCTTCCGTGTCTTGTGGATTGGTTTTTTTGCTTAATATCTCTAAGTTGTTTTTCCTGTAGTCACATGGTTGAAAGTTTATGCCTCAGATATCAGCATTACCTGTTTCAATTCCTTTCATGAATTAATGAATGCAAACCTGTACAGATTTCTGGTGTAGTGAGCCTCTTAAGCTTCATATATGTATTTGTAGTGTATAGGAGACCATAGAAAACACATCCCTAATACAAACTAATTTTACAAAATATACATCAAATGCATAAACAGTAGGAGGAAAGTAAATTTTGCATGAATAAACTGACTGGAAGCTTGAAAGGGCCTAGTAAGTTGAATAAACAGTCTCGTAGGTATTTTTAGTTTTAAAGAGGAGTTTGAGAATGAGGGGGCAATAGGCGATTACTCTAAACAGTGGATTCTTTCAAATGGTGTGTGCCTCTGTTCTTGCTTAAGAATGTATTAAATGACTGGATCTGTGCTATAGTTCGTAAGAGATTTTTGGTGGTTATCAAAGATTTGATACACTGAGAGGGAAGTGTTTTTGAAACTGTTAGTTACTGGTCTGTGGCAGTGTTCCTCTCTTCCAGTGTGTGCACTTTAGGCAGAGTTCATGGATCTCGAGCTTGTGGAGGGAGATGAAGGTGGGGAGTTATAACCAACTCTTCTAATGCTACTGTTCCTCAGGGGCTGATTGGCATAGGGCTGTTGACTTCCAGGTCTTGGTGTGTAGTAATGCGCCAAAGCTTCTGTCAGAGGACAAACTGTAACTTCCATCAGAAGTGTGTTATACTTGAGATTTTATCTTGGAGTTTGAAATTAATTGTACCTTATGCTCTGGGTTCTGACTGTTTGGAAGAAAAGGATGGTATCCCAAGTAGGTAGGAATTGATTAAGTTATAATAGCATGTAACAATAGGAGCTGCTACCTTCTGGCATTAAAAAAACATGAAAAAATTGAGTTACTCCTTCAGATTGTGAGTCTTAAGGAATTTGCCTTTTTTTCACCATTGCCTTTGATTTGTGAACCTCTCTGGACTCCTGTCAGGTTACATTCAATCTTTTTGCTGCAAGAGTAAGACCTAGAGCGGTGTGTGATAGGCAGGATAGAGAGAAGGGTTTTAAAATGAAATGTATTGATTACACAATAATTTGCTCCCAAACCATGGGGTTTTGAGATTAAAGCAAACTTGTAAGATTCTTGATGGACGATCTCACTTGGAAACAGTGCAAAATCTAAAGGACTCAGTCATAATCCTTTCAAGGGTACACAAAATCAGTTTGATCATGACTTAATTTTTGCATGGAAGGGAGGGTCCTGACTGATTCTCGTAATATTAGTTACTTTTCACTGTAGTCACTATGGGAATAAACCTACTTCAGGACTGCCTGTATGCATACCTAGCATTGTACTGCTAGTATTCTCAGTGATGTTTTTCAGGAGGGCTTCATAAGCCTTTGCCACTGTGAAATCATGTATTTTCCTTTATTGTGTGACAAAAATAATTTGCAAAAGGGAAATTGCTACTGCTAGAGAGAAATACATGCAGCAAAAATCTTGAAGTAATCAGATACAGGAGAAAAGGGATGGAGATACTGGAGCTTTGGAGAATTTGTGTGTTTGATATTTAAATTCAAAGTAGTCTCTAAATTTGTAACTTATATTGAAATAATTCTTTCTCTCTTTCTCTCCGTTTTTCTGCCTCAATGAAAATAGAGATGCTGGATTTGTAGAAAACTCAAGCAACAAAGACCTTCCAGCTCTCCTGAAATGATCTGTCCTCTAATTCCTTGCATCGCTTCAGGGAGTTCTGCTCAGTTGATGAAACTTAATTTGAAAAACATTTTGTAAAACCAGCAAGAAAATTTATTTTAAGAGAACTGTGATGCTTTTATAGTAAGTGTGAAAGTTGGTATTTATTAAGGAATGTTTGAATTAGTATTTTCTTTGTGTAATGAGCTTTTATTTAAACAGCAAATCCTGCATATTTAGTAAATTCTTATTTTAATAGCCTTGTTTTGTTGCATTAGTAAAGGGTATGTGTGTTTATGTACTATAAATAGTATTTCTAATCAGAAGTATCATTTTAATCCTAGCTGTGTTCTTGACCAGTAGTTGCATCACCTGCAGTTGGAACTCTGTTAAGATCAATGGCAAAGATGTTAATTAACATGAATTCTCAGGATCTAATAGACTTCATTAAAAGTCTGTCTTAGCTTTTCTGCTTGTAATTGAGAAAATATTTAAATTTGTGCTTCCCTTTTGAAATCTAGTATTTTACCAAATTAAGCTAATTTAAGAGTGTGAAATTAAAACATAGTTTACTGTTTGAATATGTTTCCTTTGCTGTGTATGTAACTTCTTGAGGAAAAAACTGATTCTTAAAAAGCCATTGAATATTTGTCTGATCTGGATTATGATGATCGCCAGGATAAGAGTCATGCTGCTCTTTGCATGGTAATGATTTATGGTTTTAAGGTGGTAATTCTTTTTAGTAGTTTATTTGGTGCTGGCTGTACTCAGTCAACTTGGACTTCATATATTCTTTTTTTTTGTAAAGCACCTCATATGTTACCAAAGCAAGGATAAGGGTGCCCCAGCTTCTTCAGTGCAGCCTCTGCCCTCCCCAGTTGGACTAGCATATGTAGGAGAAGAAAGTTGCTCAAGGTTGAGTAGGTTCTGATAAGACACATTTATCTGTGCTACAACCAATTGTGAGAACTCCTGGCATGAACAGCCAGCTACCCACCCTCAAAGGTCAGGCTGTCATATGACTGCAAAATTGTGTGTGTGCACTGAAATAAAGGCATGGAAAACCTGCACTGACTCAGTAGAAAAAAAAAATGTAGCAACTTCAGAGGGGACCATGGAGTTGTGGAGATGCTGACTTTGGCCTGCAATTCCATAGACGCTTCAGGGTGAGTATTACAGGTTTTATTATATCTAAATGGTGATTTATGTCCTTATTCCTGCATTATTGTCCACAAGGTACTGCCCTGTGTCACAGGCCTGTATCACCTAATTTTTTCAGACTGTTTCATTTTCATTAGTACAGCTGCTTTAGCTTGTGATCTGTGTCCTGCACCTCATTGATAATCTAAGAGGGTATTAGACGCACAGAAGTGACACCTAACCCTGTCAGTCTGGCTTGATTGACCCCTCAGCTTCCGAAACACAGGTTCATTTTTTTTAAAACCCAGGTTAGTCCCACATCCATTTTCACACATATTCTGGGCAGTTTAAAGGTTGGTCAGAATCGAATATTGCTCTTTCAAATTTGATAATGTATGAGTACAGAACTGTGACCTTTGATACATAGTAATACATCAACATGACACGAGCAGTAAGTGCAGCAATTACCTTTACTACACTTGAGATTGTGTTTTAGCTCTCATCTTGTAAGCAATTATTTCAGGGAAAAAAAGGATTCCTCTAAGTTAAATATAATTTGCAAATAGTGTAAATGCAGAAATTAATCTTTGGGGACCTTTTGATTTACTGGTAAATGTTTTCAAATGAATCTTGGCTTTTAAATTAACGTTGGTTCAGTAGTAGAAAGGAGTCCTGTGCCAGTGGCTTATTTCACAATACTTTTTTCTGGGAGAGTTTCTTTAACCCTTTTTGTTGTGTTCTAATGTAATCTAAGTTTCATAATCTGATTTATGGCTGAAACCTGATCCTGCAGGCAGTAGGCACATCTCTGTGTGTATCCTGTGATAATACTCACTATAGTTGTTTACGTCTGTGATGATAATGCAAGTTTACATGCTTTTTAATGCCTTTCAGGATGTGTGAGAACATCTCAGACCTGCACCTCACATTGATTTAAAAGGTTGGTTTAGCTGCTCCAGTAATATTTCACCTTTTTCCTGAGTAGATCAAGATACATTTGATTTAGTTTCCAAGTTCTCTTTCTCACCTGTTATAAATTATTTGGATAATGATAGTGCACATCCACTGCCTGGTAGGCACTATAAAAGTACAAATCAATACTCCTTGCCAAAGAGCATGAAGCCTAGAGGGGACTGATAGCAGTTGCAGCTTCTGTTCTGTGGGCTAAAAATCGGAATAAAATTACTGTGTCATTCTGAGCAAGCAATTGAATAACCATCGAATGGTGACTTTCTGTCAATGCTGTCTGTCATGCCCAAAACTTGATGGAATAATGTGAAGTAGAACTTCTTGTTCCTCAGAAACATCTGCTTCCTCGGCAGCCGAACGCTGAGCAGTGTTGATGCGCTGGAGTTAGGCACTGAGCTTCAGTTCAGGAGCTGGGAAAATACTTATTTTATTCTATATAGAGGTGAAATCAACACCTTTTGGAACGATTTTTTTTAAGCTGTCAGAAACCTGAACCCTGAGTCCCCAGTATTGTTTGGCTATACTGGGACCCCGGCACAGGAGGCAGCTGACCCAAGTGGCTGGCCAGGGGATAGAGACTGAATGGGCCCATCTCTCCCAAATCTGCTGTGAGCAGAAGGGCAAGTACTTTCTTTTGAACTCCTGACTGTGGAGATTGCATGCTTGTTGTACATACACACTAGTTACATATTGGTAATAAACCTAAAACCTTTTCTAGTGCAAGTTCCATGGAAAGGGCCCTAACAGATTTTCTTAGTTTTTTTTTATTAACGACAGAAAATTCTTTACTATCTCTGGTGGTGTTTGTTCTCCGTGAGGAAAAGCAAAACAAATCTATTAGACCGTCACTTAAATTACTTCTAAGCAAGCTCTCGGCTATAAAAAATATATTTTGCGAAGCCACAAGGAACGTGTTGCTGGGGAAATTGCATGAACATGTTTCTGTGGTGTTTCTTGCTGCTTTTAACCTGTGCCATAAGGGCACTTGGGCCCTTAACTCCTTTGAAATAATAAAACCCCACCTCAAGCTTTTATGTGTACTTTCATTAAATTTTGAACACTAGCAATACTAACTTATTTTGGGAAAAATACACAACCTACTTTTGTGCAGTGTTTTCTGTTAAAACATACAAACAGTGTACATATGGAAATCTTGAGTCTCTGCTGCTGACTTAGCAGATGAAGGTGGTTACAACAGCTCAATATAGAAGTTTTTCAATTGGGGCTCCATGTTTGTAGGAAGTTCCTTATTGGTGAAAGGATGCCCTGGTGAAGGCCAGTGACTCCCTGGGTAGAGAAGTGCTACAAGTAACAACAGCAAACCAATGGTATGGCTGTGTCATTGCATGTCAATGTTGAAGGTCATTTGTTCATGCTGAATTTATTACTTCTGGTAACAAATGCAGCATCTGTGTTCTCTGTGTTATACATTATTAACCATTTTTTAAAGAGCTGACAATACTGGTAGTCTCAAACAGTAGAATCCCTTTTATATTTGGAGAACATTTCCTTTCTCTCATACTTTTAAGAAGGGAGTATTTTTTCCCCACTACAGCAGGAATATGGTTAGAAGTATTCATTTCTAAAAAAAACCCACTAGGATGTTTGTTTCAGCTATTTGGCTACATCTCTACCTTGCTGGGTCTTTTTTAGAGAGATGATGAACAATGACCTGGCTGCAGAATGTATTTTCTTCTTAAGGCTTATCTTGAAACTTTACTGGTTTACTGTGATGAAATCCTTCTGGAAGGGGGCTGTTAGATCATTGGAAAAATGGTGGGCAGCTGAAATTTAGGGATACTTAATGGGAAGTACTTGACTAAGACTGTGTGCAACTTCATGTGAATACTTATATATTCTAATAAGGTGTTATCTTCATCTAGTAATGAAGTCTGATCTATTTGATTTTAAAATCTTAGACTGCATTATGAGTAAGTATAATGATTCTGAGAGCTGGAATATTGTTAGCCATTACGAAGAGTACTGAAGGAGTCTCAGGAATTATAATGTGATAGATGCAATTTTGTTTGATTTTTTTTTTTTTTCCAAGGCCAATTTAATTTTGATTTATTTGCCTCATTAACCCAAGTATTCAGAAAATTGAATGCCACCTGAGTGAGGTATTATTAACACTAGTGAAATATCTTCAGAATCGTTCTGTGCTTATAAATTGGTCTTTTGAAAGCATTTTAAAGGCATAATGATACTGTAGTGAAAATGTACAGCATCATTTAAAAATTGCAAGATGCTTATTTGATTTCTGAAATAAGGCTTGGTCACCTGACTTAAATATATACTGATCTATTATTTATGCTTTGAAAATAGAGCTGATAAAAAGCATAAGTGTTCTTGATATTATATTTTGTCATATCTAGCTAAAAAGATTGAAATCCAGAGAAACAATTTTCTGAAGAAATGAAATAGTATGCCCTCCTGAACCCCTGGGGAAAATAGCCTCTCTGTTTGCTGAGAATATGAAGCAGTAAAACAGTATAAGTAAAACAGACAGCCCATGTCACATTCCTATTTGTACAGTCTGGAATGATGTTTTAAAAACATTTTCTAGTTATTTTTGATAAATAAATGGTGCAAATAACATCTGCAAACCAACCCTGCTGATGTAAGATTTTTCACGTCAGATTTGTTTGCCAGTGAAAGTTCAGAAAATTGCTTTGAAAAACTAAAGTTGTATAACTCCCCAAAATATGCATAACAAATGTAGAAGAATAAATCATGCTCTCTTTTTGCCTTCCTTCAAAAAAACTGATGCTGATTCTCCATTATCTTTGCTTCTGGGCTCAGTGGGTAGCTTGATAAAATTATCAAATATCAAAAAGCTCAATTGCTCAACACAGATGTTTATAAGGCATTAAATAGTTGAATGTCCCACTTATGTTGACAGTGGAGTTTCCAGCTACCTTTTTGGGTAAAGCTTTGAGATTTCTCCCTGGGCCACTAGTGTCCTGCTGAAAACTAAGCTTTAAGGGTCATAAGCACCTTCCATGGGTATCTGCCTATGGTCAGGCTGTATAAAGTATGTGTGTTGCCTGGCTGTTGCTTTCTGTAGGTTCTGCCAAAGCCTGGCACGCTGAGGATGGATGTTGTAGTTTACCGAGGCACACTCTACAGTGTAAGGATGCAGATGGAAAAAGAATCCCTGGGGAGCAGGGTTAAGAAGTCTGATGTCCTGGCTCTACAGACACACTGTTGCTAGCTAAGACTAGCTACGGAGGTGTGTTTCCTTACATCTCCCAAAGTACTGCTTGTTGAGGGAGTTTGTTTTTCCAGCTGTATTTAAGGCATGTGTATCTTCAAGGCTCTCCAGTTATGCATCAGCCTTCTCTTCTCCAATATTACCATATTGCATGTTCTGCAATAGTTAGCTCAAATCCCAGGGGCAGCCTGCCCCAGAATGCAGTGCTTCCAGGATAAGAGCCACTTACCTCTATATTCACCATGTTCCATCTACCCGCCTGGAAATAGCCCAAAGACTGTGGGGGTCAGAGGAGAGGTTTGATACCTGGTTCTTTTCCTGTTACACACACACACTATTTTTTCATTCTTTGAAAACATATTAGTTCAATTAAGTTTTCTAGAAAAACTCCTTGGAACTCCAGCAAGTAACAGGTAAAAATCATTTACTTGCAGTTGTAGTGCACTTTCAGCACAAGAGACAGTAAGGAAACAACTGAAAGTGCCTTTTCTCTCTAAAATATCCTGGCCTACCTTCCACAGAAAACGGCACCTATTGTGCATGACCAAGGAACGTTCAACTAAACATCACAGAAACACCATTAACTGTTTCATCAAAAATGCTAAACAAGTAATTCAATTCATAAGTACTTGGACAAGTTCTTGTAAGAACAAGATTTGTGAGGAAATAGGTGATGCAATAAAGTCAAGTTCAATAAAATCCTAGTCATTTCCCCTCATGGCTATATTTAATGACAAGGACATTATGATATGAAAAATTACTAGTGGACAAATCATGACCTACTTGAAGCACTTGAGCCTTTTGCCAAAGCGAAACCTGAAATGAATCTTGGGTGGGTTAGTAATGCTTGAAGTTTTAGGACTTAATTATAGAATCATAGAATAGTTAGGGTTGGAAAGGACCTTCAGATAATCTAGTTCCAACCCTCCTGCCATGGGCAGGGACACCTCCCACTAAACCATACCACCCAAGGCTCTGTGCAACCTGGCCTTGAACAGCACCAGTGATGGAGCATTCACGACTTCCCTGAGCAACCCATTCCAGTGCCTCACCACCCTTACGGTGAAGGACTTCCTCCTATATCCAGTCTAAACTTCCCCTGTCACTTCTGTCATGGACAGGATCTTGGCTATGCTTGATAGTCAACTTCCAGTTAAGGTTATTAAAGAGTTAATAAAATACCTGTAAGATAAATTATATTAGGAAGGTCATATGCATTCTTAGAAGCAATAGCAGTCATCAACTCTGTAGCCAAAACCACTACTAAGATTTGATTAATTTATTGAAGTGTCTATCAATAATATTTATAAACTCTTACGTACAGTCTGACCTATACTTAATCCCACATCTCCTTAGTGGCTCAAGTAACAGGGAGAGGAACTACAGATGGTTAAAGAGATGTGTAGCAGTGGAGAATCTGCAAAGGATGTTGGTGGTCCCATTTGCTAGTAATCTGTCAAAAGTAATTAAATCTTCCAGAAGACTTGCTCTTGCTCACCCTTAGCCTACTCACTGGGGAGCAGAGTGGGAAAGAGAAAACCTTGAGGCTGGGCAAGCACACTTCAG
>JASSUY010042697.1:22500-49373 GCA_032466535.1 Forpus xanthops
ACACACTCTTGTCTGTCTTGTTCAATTAGGAGAAGGTCATAATGGCTTGCTTACTATCTTTAGAATATTTAAGTCAGTAGATGTAAATATATAGCATAGCAGAAAGACAGTGATTTCAGAAGGGTATGGTTTATAAACCCGTGAAGTTCCTGTGTTGTGGAAATTACACAATTGATACTCTTCTTTTTTTTTTTTTTCTTTATGCAGCTTGGATATATTTCCTTTTAGAACACAATCTATCCGCAATGTATTATAAAATATATTTTAAAATAAAGAGATTTTAAAAGTCAATTTGAGGCATTGCATTCTTCTTTGGCTATCATTTATCTGTCAAATTACGCACTTCCCATTTTTACTTAGGAAGGGTGAAGCTCTCTCATGTCCAGTATATGGAGTTGATTGTCCATCCAAATCTCAGTGACTCTGTGATAATCTGGCAACATTTTCAAGATGTTGTTGCACAACATGCTGAAAACATTGGAAAATCTGGCCCAAATTTGGCAAGAAAACTTTGCAGAATTGCTGAGTCTTTGGGGAGAATGAAAGGAGTGATGAGTCATCTTTTTGACACATTAACTTTAGATCTTGCAGAGAATACTTGCTAGCACGCCATAACAAGGAACTGAAGCTTTTGAAAACTTAGATATGATGCTGCCAACTCATATTTTTTTACCCAGCTGAAGTTATAGTGGACCATTATGGAAATTGAGAGCACCACCTATTGATATTATTAGAAAACTGCAGCTCATCATAATTTACACTATTTCAAAAACTGAGAAAAAAATTATTTAATCTATGCTATTTTACTATTGAAGCATCCAATTGTGCAAATGACCTGATTCAGTTGTTCAAATGACTAGTAAAAGTTATTTAGACATGTTATTCAATAAAGTCTGGTGAATGTTTGTGGTAACTTTGTCAAGAAACAGGAGTATGTTCTTGTGCAAGACCCATTCATTGTGCGGTGCATAAATAAATAGTCCAGAGGCAATGATGGTAGTGAGGCAGCAACAAATGCGTTATGAAAACACAGGAAATCTAAATGGTTCATGGACATGTTTTCTTGCAAACAGCACTTTGGAAACACTCCTCCTTTCACAGTATGCAACCTGGTTGTTCCTAGCTAAGACTGTGTTGGTGCTGCAGCAGTGCAAGCCCCAGCCTTGCCGGGGCCATGTGTGAGAGGTGCTTGCGCAAGTACAGGACCTGCTGAAATCAATCGGTCTTGTTGCGGGTGCAGATCGCATTGTAAGACCAGGGCACTGGGTGTCAGATTTATAGGCCTATTACTTTCAATCTCATTTTTGTATCCTTTCTTTGCTAGCCTTTAGCACAACTATTTTAGTTGTTTCCCAAACTCTCTTTTCTTGCACAATACGAAAAGACCTGGGGAAAAATAACTCCAAGCAGTTCAACAATTTTTAACCTTAATCTCACACAACACACGGGACTTTAACTCTTCACTGTCTGTGGCTGTATCTGGGCGCAAGAGCACAAATCTGGGGTTGAGAAGAGAAAAATGCATACACTTGCACATCACGTATAGTGTACACCTAGAGCCCATGGCAAAATGCTTTGGGCAAGAATGAATCTGTGCCCAGAATGGATTTTTTAAGGCGATATCTCAATCTAATTTAGCTGTTCGTTATCTCACAAGGCATATCCGTTGTACCACTTTTAACAGGCTCAGCTGAGGGTAGTGGGTAGAAAGAAAGTTGGGGCAGGGACTGCATGTGCCAAGATCTAGAGGAAATTGTATTGTCTCCTCTGCCCTGTGGTCATATGCTATGAGTTTGGGAAAAGATCTAATTCATGGCTCTGTACCTATTATTTAAATTATCAGGTATAAGACTGGTTTTGAGTAGTTTTTGCTGGTGTAGATGACAAGCGAATTTTTGTGTATGTTGTTTATGCAACATGAGTGTTCCCAGGTTGCATAACTGATTTGCAGCAAGTAGTACCTGATGCTAACAAAAAGTGAGATAACCTTGTCTGAGATTAAAGCTGCATTTTGTTTGGCAAACGGATAGATTTGTGTCATCTGACAGACCTTTAAATAATCCTCATTCATCATTCATTTGAGATTTTCTTCTGTACTAAGTCCGAAATTGGATCAGGGCTGCTGTGGGTTAGTGTTTTAATTGCTGTCATGTCCTGTTCTATTAAATAGACTCATACAACGTCTGAATTCATAGATGCTGCTTTTCTTCAGTGTATTGCATAGCATAGTTGTATATGACTTTTGGCTTGAAATACAGTTAAAAAATGCATGAATTAAGTGCTTCTAGAGCCTGAGACATCATTGAGTCATCCCTGACCATGGCATCCTGTTTTAAAAGATGTTTATCTTCTCCTCATGGCTGTGCAAAATATATAAAAAGGTATATCAAAAGAGAAGCCAAATGAGCACATTAGGAAAACAAGACCATCCGAAGAGCAGGTTATCTAACTTGGAGAAGTAGAACATTGGATTACTACTTTTTCCTTATATTTCTTTTCTCATAAGTCAGGCCTAATTTGAAATGATTTTTAAACTGATGTTATAAAACCAACTCAGCAACATATTTCAGCTCATCTGGTTTTACCTAACAGCAAGAATGGCAAGATGCCCATACTGTCTTCTTCTCTAAAAATCCAGAAGATAATTTTGGTTTAGTTTTTTTTTTGTTGTTGTTGTTATTAGATGTTGTGCAATTCTGTCACGTGAAAGGCAGGATCTGGAAGGTATCCTGCCAACTACTCACTCAGATTCCTGAAGAAAAGTATTTTTCTTTCTTGCCTTGTTCTGGAAGTGTTCATGAATACAAATAACAAATGCAAATGGCCCAGGGACAGTGGTATTAGGAATTGAAATGCCCATTGTGTATTTCATACAAATATATTCATTATGTTAGAAATACATGATGGCTGAGTGATGGTCCCTGTTGGTCAATGGTGGCTACAGTTGATGGATACAGATTATTAAATTTTATTTTAATGACACGTAGTGACAAAGTGGCTCAGTGCCTAACAATGCGTTACAAGTATCTGCTAGAGAAACACATGCAAATATATATTTGAAGCAGTCAATAAGATCCTGTTGCTCTCCTAGGTTATAAGAAGAACCTGGTATATGAGTCCATATATGCTTAGAAGTGTATGAAATTAGGAGAACTGAGGAAATTTTTGGTGGGTGATTGAAACTGTGTTTCCTCACAAATTTGAGGGGGTTACCACATGGCAGTGAAGGTCTCTGGGCTGTGCAGGCTGAGAGGACAAATTACCTGATTCAGATGTTGCGTCTGGGGGTTTGCCCCTGCCTGGGAAAGCAGTTCTAATTGTATCAAGCCCTGGTGCCTCAGCAGGATCTTCCTATGGTCATCAGTACTGACCTATGCTGCTCTGTGTCCTCAGTGCTGCTGTGACTAAGTATGAGCTGCTGAGGCTCTTTCTGAGGCCAGGTCCTTCCAGCATGACCTGCTCTCTGCCTTGGCCTCTAGACCATGGAGCCTGTCAGCACATCTGTCCAGAGGTATGCCACTTAGAAGCCTGACCAGGAGAGGATGTGGTTGCCAAAAATGCTTGCTAAGGGTAGCCTCTGTTCTCAAATACAATAAGCCATGGGTTGCTTGTAATGAATGGCAAACCTGTATTTGATTTTAGGTAACGGGAAACAGAACATAGCACCTGTGAAGGGCGCTAGAGTGGAGGAAGTCCCACGCAAAACCATCCCAGGCTGTGTTACTGAGTCAGTGTGTGAGGTCAGAGCTGTACTGCTTTCCAGCTAAGTCAGGGGGACATGTGTGTGTGTGCTTTTGCTGTCTCTAAAGCTTTCTGCAGTCTCACTTTTCATAACTAGCAGAATAGAAGTGAAGGACTTGAGGGGAGAGGATTTGCAAGGTATGGAACCACTGTGCTGATGATCTGACAATAAATGTTCTGCAATTACAGCTTCTCCCACTCCTCTGACCTTCTGGTCCTGCAGTGCTCATTATGAACAAGGTCTGAGCTGCTCTGAGTTTGAAGGACTGAGTTTGACCCAGTCTTTGTGCTCTGGCAAACTCCCACTGCCTTCAGGACAAGTTTGATTTAATATAAGGACTAAAATCCTTGGGGCTTGGCCTTAGGAGAGTAGTAAATGCAATCAGCTTCTTTGGTCTGACAGAATGAATAAACAGAGGCTCTGGGCACTCGGCATCTGCAGAGATGGCAGAGATTATGATCACATTACTGATTTCCAATTCACAGTAACCACTTGTGAAAGAGATGTGGGCATCATCCTGGACAGCCCAGTGAAAGGCTCGCCTCCATTCCTTGCAGTGGTTAAAAATCAAATAAAAGCCATCAGTTGCAAGAGTGAAAAAACAGGAAGAATATAAGAATTGTTTTATTATAAAAATCTTTGTGTTCAGTTATCATTACTCTGACTAAAAAAGGAAACAGCAGGAATAACAGATCTTGTACTGGGATGATGGAAATCTGTGAAGATGTGAAAAGACCTCTGAATGGAGAGCGAAAACATTGGTACTATTTAATTTAGATGAATATAAACAAGAAGGGACATGGCAGAGGTAAAAAGGGTAACAGATGCTATTGAGAAGGTAAATCCAGAATCACTTTGCCTCTTCTCATGAATAAGGACAAGCAATTAAATTGATAAAATGCACATTTCAGCCTAAAAAAGGAGATATTTGAACTCATCTTAAAAGGCTTATTACAATGAGGTGCAGTCGAAGACAAGTAGCCAGTGAATTTTGAGAGTTAGACATTTACATAGTCTTTTCTGAGTTATTTTAGGTAAAAGGTAAATGGCTTTAGGGGAAAGTAAACTCTCGGGTTTCAGTATCTAAGAAAGTGAATAACCAAGAGGCTACAGGAAAAGATCTCTCCCATGTACATTTATTCTGTTTGCCTGCTGTGGGCTTCTTGCATTTCCTCTAAAACCCCTGAAGCTTTGGTAGGAATCCTCCTCCACTGCATTAGATGGACCATTATTTTAAACTGGTTTGGCAGCTATTTTCCAGAAATTTGGCTTATGAAGTAAAAACTGTTTTACTTTTCCATGTCGTAACTAATACCAACTGCACACGCAATATCTATGTTTGACCCAGAGATAAACCAACAGAGATCAGTTGTGTTGTCCCACCTCTACATCAGCCATGACCTTGTTTCACTACAGGTTTCAGAAGAGTAGCTAATCCCTGAAATTTGTAACTGCCTTGGGATTTGCACAAGCAGATACAAATGACAGGCGGAGGAGGGGACGCTCATGAAGTCATTTTTGGTTTTAGCATCCTGTGTCTCAGGAATTCATGTGGCTTGGCCCTGTCCCTCGGGTGAACTGAAATGAGTGGTTTAAGCTCACATGCTCAATTCTGTAATTACTGTAGGTTAAGAGCAGGTAGAAGTAATGCTGCTCGGCTAATGAGCAGAAACGAGTTTAGGCTTGGAAAATTCACTCTTCATGACTGACTCTATATACCCACACTCTGTCTTACCAGGGGTTTGCATGTGCGTAAAACTTAAACTAAATTAAATAAAGGTGTGAAAGGCATTTTTTTTTTTCATAGTGTCTTCCACTAAGTTGGAATTAATGCAGACTGCCTTTTCTTTCATTCAGTGTGAAGCACGGCAAGTCCATAGACCTGATTTTGATCACTTGGGCATTACTGAAGTGAATAGCAAATGCAACTGGAGTGATTTTAGTTAATGATGATCAGGCTCCGAGGGATAAGTCTTTGGGAAAAAACCAAAATATGAAGAAAAAGATGATTACATGTATCTCTGAAAGCTACATGAAGGAATCGTGACTGGATACTCACTTGCTTTGCTTTCTTTTGCAAGGAGGAGCCAGGATTACCTGCTAATTCAGTTCAGATGCTACTAGTCAGGTATGGGCTAATTTAAAGATAATGAGTTTAAATACAATTACTCCCCTTTCTCCCCTCTGAACAGTTACTGAATGTCGTATCTGTCTATAAAATTTCTGTCTCATGGTTCATATGAATACATGGTGAGCAGAGGGTTAGTGCTTTACTGCCTGAACTGTGGGTTTAAATAGAAACTAAGGTTTACATTTTCACTTCTCTTTAGTTGAATTCTATGGGCACTACATCCCAGGAGATATGCTATATGTAATGTGGTTACGTGGAAATATGTTGTTTTTTTAAGGTTCAAGTGGAGAAATGGGAGCCAGAGAATGATTTCCTGAAAGTTATCAAAAGAGGTTTGTCAGAACTTACTGAAAATGTAATTTATTGTGCCCCAGTGAATAAAATGGGGTAATTTTATTAAAGTTGTATTGATGGCCATACAGCTCTCTTTCTCTGTGGTAAGGAACAGGATTGGCAGTCTTCTGATGCTTGTGTGTGTGCTAGGGCCGTGGGTGAGCCGCTGGCAGTCTGGCAGAGCTCTGGAGCAGTGGGCTTTTGGCATCACTGTGATTCGGAGGCTTAGCTTGGCTTTCCCTAGGCATTTTGTTTAACAGATGACAGGTTTGCCCTTTATGTACTCCAGCTCCAGCCTCCTGAGTGAAAAACAGAATCCACAGCAAGCCCTGAAGTTTTTCAAGTGGACCTTCCCCTGTTTCTGTGCAAAGTTTCATATGTGAAAATGTCACTGCTTTGTGTGCTGCAGCTGAAGGGTCTTTGGGGCTGTGCTGGGTTGCTCAGGACTGTCCGACTGAATTTGACTGGGGTGATGCTCCAGACAGTATTCAAAAAAACCCCTCAAGACCAATTGGTTTATTTTTCTTAGGCATTTATTTTTTTCCTTTGGGATCATGCTCTCAGCATGCTTGCAGACAAAGACCAGATTTGGAAACAGCTTGGTGTTGGCTTTTTTATTGCAAGCTAGTGTTGCAGTTGAAGCAGGGACCTCTCAAAAACTGGGACCTACAACCCACAGTATTTATTGCTGGTGCTGCGTATCTTTAGTGAATTGGGAATGCCAGGGCAGAAATAAAAGCAGTTGACACAGTTTGGGGTTTTATGTATAAGGACATTAAGTTAGAGTGACAATAGACTTGGTAGGTGTCAGTCTTGGACCACACCTGCAATATTGTATGAAATCCTGGAAAAAGCATCGTTACAAAGATATTGACAAACTGTTGAGAAGGTGAGAGGAGCAACAAAGCAATCAGAGCAGGAGGGACCAAATGATGAGGAAAGATTAAAAAAAAACTAAGTGCCATATCTATGACTTTGCTAGAAGATGATTGATGGGAAACACAGATAAGTTTGAAAGGAGCCTGAACTGAAAAGGAAAAAAAAAGAAAAAAGAGAGAGATAATAGTTAGGACAGTACAGGAAGGTATAACTAAGAGTGATGGGGTGAAATTAAGCAAGAGAAAATTTAAGCTGAATCTTAGGAAAAAATCATTACTGAAATATATTAGGCTGCTGAGTGATTGTCCACGGGGAGCAGTGCAAACTGCTGCCTGCAGATTGTTTAGCTTGGGCAAAATGTTTTCAGGCATGCAGCCAAGGATGCTCCAGAAGCAGGAGCCTGAAATATACACCTTTATCAGTGCTTTTACTGTTTCATGTGTATTGTTTACAAGCACAATTTGCTTAAATCTAGAGCACCAAAGTGGCTTTGACTGCTCAGCCCTGTTGAAATTGGTGGGTGTGAGATTTGTAAACATATAATGGGGATTTTAGTATGAAGGGCTTGATCCCCATTAGGAGTGAGGACTGGAAGGGCGGTATGTCTTATACCTAAAAGTTAAAGCATCATCACAACCAGCCTTGAGTGCGCAGTAGGAGCCCTGTGCGGGACACAGGGCATATGGTGCTATGCTGTATTATTTGTGGCAGTGGTACTCATCCAGTCACCTCCACAGCTCAGCTGTCCTGGCAGCCTGTGCCAGTGGAGCTGACGCAGTCCCCAGCCTCTCCATCCCTCAGGTGTAGTGCCCTGGGGATGTGTGCCTTTTGCTCTGGACACAGAAATGCACTTCAGAAAATAGCTGGTTGTTGTTGAGCCATGCAGAAGGAAAGCCTTCCACTTCAGGGGCACCTGAGCAAGGTGGTGGTGGTGCCCTCTTCTGTGGAAGCTCAGATTTCATTGTGCTCACCACGCATGTGAGAATATGTCTCCCTACAAACCTTCCTGGGTGGGGGGGTTCAGGGTGGCATCTTCCTCTTCAGGAGAGCTCCTAACTGAAGTTGGGGTTAGAATGTGGGAACTTTGTACTCCTTCCTAGAAACTCCTGAGGTTTGTAGAGAAGAACTTATATTTCCAGGCCTGGACAATGGCAGGAATAAACACAAATAGCCCATGGACCAGGCATCCCCTAGGAGCAGTGAAACCTGAGTTTCATTCCCAGCTTTGGTGTCTTCCTTGAGCAGTAATGCTGCTGCCTCCTCCCATTGCACTTCATGTGCGACTTGCATCTTCTGGGTTGGCTGTGAGCTCAGGGAGTAAACAGAAGAAAAACTTGTTTATGAATTTCAATAAGCAATAGGGAGAGGCAGGGATGTAAGCTTCCCAACTTGTGAAGATTGTCAGGACCTGCCTGGAAAAAGGCTTTTTAGGAACATTTCAAAATTCAGTGTTGAAAATTGGAAGGCATCTATGGATTTTGGGTGGCTTAGGAGATAGATGGGAGCTTTATGGGGATCTGAGGGCTTCAGTTTTTAATAAAGGGGTGATAAGCAAGTATTTGAGTAAGAACACAAAGTCACCAGGGTCTGGGTGGCCAGCAGTCCTGCTGATGATGAGATGGGGTATTTCTTTATCATGAGGGACTTCTGCAGTACTCACTTTGCCTCACCTTTGTGAGGAAGAAAAATAGAAAACAGCCTTGGAGAGGAAACAAGCCTGATTATTTACCTCTCTTTCTTCTCTTAGCAATTTTGCTCCATAATGCTTCTTACTGTTTTTAGAGTTCTGTTTCTGTTTTATAACCATTTGAAATAGTTTTGATTTTTTTTTCTTCTATTGCTGCCCTTTGCCTTTTATTCTATATATTCACTACTCCCTATCTAAAGAAATTCTGCCTAAATTCCTTGAGGGTCTGACCCTTCCCTTAGCTTTAGTTTATGCTCCTTTGTTCTTGTGTTTGACATAAGCTCAAACAGCCTTGTAAAATCTCATTTCTGTTCCCTTCAGGATTGTGTATTCCTCTATGAAATATTTTCCCCACACTCCTCTACCCAGACTCTTCCTAGAAAAACGTTTCTATTTTAGGAACTGTTTTGTACAATTAATTTTAGACTTCTGGGTTCTTTTGTCACTTTCTCCATTACATGCTATTGTTCTGCACTGAGCTTTAGTTATAAAACAAACTTTACTCACTTTTTTTGGATTTTCAGCACTCCATCTCATTTCCTTAATATTTCACGTTTTTTTTCTCTTCAGCAGTTAAGTAAAGGACTCAACAAACATCACGTTATCCTTTTAGAAAGGTTTATTCTGATCTAGGTTTATTGCTGCTCACAAAGGAAGACGTAGAGTCTTTTCCCTGAAAGCTTTGTGTGCTTAATTCATCAAAATGGTCTTATACAAAATCCTGAGTTAGAAAAACTGTAAGTGGGAACAGGAAATTTGCTTTTGTAAACTCTATTTGGCTTTATCCTCCCTTTTGGCAAGAAACAAAGTTTCGAGCCTGTACTAAGTAGTACAGTGCAAGCTGCCCTACTGCCTATAATATAACCCAATTTATTGTTGAATGTGACCTTTATCATAAACAGTGCTAAATAGTCACCCTGTTGAATTCATATAAAACATTGCTGTGGAGAGCTTAAAATGAAGAGGAATTTTGCAGGAAGAAAGTTGGTTGAAGAAGGGAATGATAATTCACAATAAAATTTATTTGCTAGTCATACAGGGGTGCTGAAGGCTTCTGCAATGCATGTCTTGAGCAGCTCATGCTTCTTTTCAGAACACAGTTTTCCAGTTTCTTTTCCCTGGAGTGCGCCATTAGCTTCAGTCTTCCATTAACTTCCTTGGTAACTTCTTAAAAGAACTCTCTAGAGATGAGCATGTCTCTGGAGGACCAAATACCAGCTTGATGAAATTGAACAAGTGAGTGATTTTACTGGGAAGCAATGTTGCTGTTTGTCTTTTTTATTTTGATTTCAATCAGGGAATAGAAAATCTGTTACCTTATATTTTGTGAAATATGGAATAGAAATTAATCTGAACACCTCATGATTAGTTTACATGCTGCACTGGCTAGGAATTGAAGGAAACAAAATGTAAGCTTTATCAGCTTTAACATTTATAATAGGTATTATATGTAAAAAGAGATCCTTTTATTCTGCAATTCTGACTGTAAACTTTAAATGTTTCCTGGGGTTTGAGGTGTCTGCAGGAGTTTCTTAAGATCAAATGCAAAACTGAACACAGTTTTTTTTCTCCAGACTTGGATACTTCCAGGATTAAGCTTTACAAATATAGCCCACACCTCATATGATTCCTTCCCTTTATATAAAGGATGAAGAACTGGAGACAGAACAAAAATGCTTCATCTTTTCAAGTAATACTATCCCAGAGTATTGTGCTGCATTTTCCAGTGAACATTGTCAATTTACAGATTCCTGCAATATTTAGTAATGAGTAAAAAAAAAAAAAATATAAGTTTTTTGTTATCGTCTAAAATATATCACAGCTTTTTCTGTCTTGAGTGAGTTTATGGCTTTCCAGGGTTCCTGTTGGCACCACTCAAACATAGTTTTCTGAAAAGATAATAATGCTTTAGAATGATTTGGCATCAGGACAGCTTTGCCTGAGCCAACTCTGTGATAGATACTTAGTGCATTTCAGGGCTATCTCCTAGCAAAGGTACATGCTGTCTTTTAGGAGCAAAAGAGTTCATATCTGGTAAACTCCTACATGGTTGCTATTTCATGTCCTGCTTGCCACCTGCTCCATCAGTAGCTGTTGTTGATGGCACACTCCAAAACATAGATATAGCCAACTGTATCAGAGGCTGCATCAGGAGGAGAGTTACCAGCAGCTCAAGGGTGGCAATTCACCCTGTCTACTCTGCTCTCGTGAGATCCCACCTGGAGTGCACTGTGCAGCTTTGGGGCTTCCAACATAAGTGAACCTGGATCTGTTGGAGTGAGTCCAGGGGAGGGCCATGAAGATGGTCAGAGGGCTGGAGCACCTCTCCTATGAAAACAGGCTGAGAGATTTGGGGTTGTTCAGCCTGGAGAAGGGAAGGCTGTGGGGAGACTTCGTAACAATCCTTTCAGTACAAAAAGTGGTCCTACAAGAAATCTCGAGAGGAACTATTAAAAAGGGCATGTAGTGATAGAACAAGGGAGAATGGTTTTAAACTGAAAGAGGGTAGATTTAGATTAGATATAAGTAGAAGCTCTTCACCGTGAGGGTGGTGAGACACTGGCACAGGCTGCTCAGAGAAGCTGTGGCTGCCTCATCCCTGGCAGTGCTCAAGGCCAGGCTGGACAGAGCTTTGAGCAACCTGATCTAGTGGAAGGTATGCTTGCCCATGGCAGGCATGTTGGAACTAGGTGAGCTTTGAAGTTCCTTCCAACACAAATCATTCTATGATACATACATACATATTTAATTTCCTCCATGACATAGGCAAACTGCTCCTAGCAAAATGGATCTGGTCCATGCAGGAGTCCTCAGGACTTGTAGGCGCTGAGGTGGTGTGCATCAGGCTGGGACTGGGACTCAGCTAGAGAAGCTATCCAGCAGTGGCCCAGTGTTTGGGCAAGATCCCAGGAGATAACAGCCAAGGCCCTCATGCTCTACAGATCCCAAGTTAAAACAAATGAAGCCAGATGGTCAAATATTGTTAAAGCTGTTTTACTTCCAGATTTTTGTTTTTATGGTATGCTGTCATGATGTGGAGATATGTCAGCGTGTCAGACAGCACAGGGTCTGCCAAAAAAGTGGTGGAAGACTGTTCTGGGGAGAGGGAACAAATCCTGGCATAGATAGTGCTAATACCCTTGATCAGTGAAGCTGTCTCTTCTTTGCCTAGGTTGTTTTACATTGTAGCACAAAAGAAAAAAGAATATACTATGACCAAAGACTTCCTCTAGCAAATCCTCTCCAATTCAATTCATTCCCAAATTGCTGAGTTGGGAATGGTGGTGGTCTGTGAGTTGGTGGTCTTATTCTGAAAGGCACTGCATTCTCCTCCTTTTGACTCTCAATGGATCCAAGCAGACTTTACAATCTGTAGGATAAAAGGAAAACTGATCCCATTTCACTTTACTGTAAATGTGCTGTATTTCATATGAAGGCAGTTGTCATGAGCAAGAAACTTTCTCTCCATATTTTACTCTTCATTTATTTTATTTTTAGGAGAATCATGAGGCAAATACAGAGACAAGAAAGTAGTTTGACATTCAGTAGAAACCATTTGATTTAGGAAGAAAAGGTGAAGAAGTCCCGTCTCCAAATAAAATTGTCTATGTGTAAGCCACCTATGAAAGGCAAGGAGATTTCTCTTTAGAAAGATCATGGAGATCATTGCTGTGACTGTAATTTTTTTCAGGAAAGAGCATATGTGTTCTTTTTCACATAAACAAATCAGAGACGTGCTATCTAGGCTCATAATGTGGAAACTTTCCTACAAAGACAGTTGCAGTGATGAACAAGACCGCTTTAGTGGGCTTTTGCTTTGCTATTTGAAAATCATCCAGTAAGCTGAGATTTCCAACAGAGCTGATTATTTAACCATTATGAGGGTAAATTACCAGCTTCATGCTGGATAACTGCAGCAAATAACCTCTTCTTGATGGGATGGCAGACATCTCCTTCCTGCATGGTACAAACACTGCAGTTGGTTTTATTGCTTGATAAAGGCAAAACTTAGCCTTGGGTATGGAGTTAAAATGACAGTAGGGACTGGCCACCAGCCTGTTATCAAAGTGATACAGAAAAGATAGACTTAACACATGTTTCCAGCACCCTCTAGCCAGTTTCAGTGCTTTAAAGAAAGCAGATGCATGTATGATGGCATTCATATAGGCCTTTGCTTTTGTATTGCAGCTGGAAATTGTGTTTTTATAGTGCATATATACCACATTAGAGTCCTCAGTGTTCCACAATAATAATTTTTATCTTTATCACTGCGCAGCATTCACATGGTCTAGGAGCTTAGCTGTACTCTTGCAGTAGCTTAGATTTTTTTATTGACAATTGGAAAACAAATCTTGGCATTGTGGCAGGAGCTGGTCTTAGTCTTGCAGTTTATTGGGCAATATTCAAGTTGTTTGTACAATTCCATGGATATTTTGGATACTTTATAGACAAATATAGATCCATTTCCTGCCCCAAGGAATTTACACTCAAAATTCAAGGTGGCACAAGAGTGGAAGAGAAATCAGAAGATGGCTGTGAGGAGTAAATCATCAACTTGTGGAGCAACATAGTGTCAGCATTGTGAATACCGAAGTCACTAAAAAAGCTGCTTTTTTTGTAGATCGTATTCTTCTTCTCTCATTAAATATTCAGTTTTACAGTGATGTTAATGTGTAACCACAATGAGACCATGCAGATAGCAGTTGCTTGAGGTCTAAAGTCACAGGTCAGTGTACTAATCACAGCATGCTGCTCCAGCCAAACACCAGCCATGGGGTACTGCGCAGTGTTTCCCTGAGCAGACTGCTACCACATTGCTTCCTTGCAGGAATGCTCATTTTAGGATGCAATGCCAATTCTTCCAGTCAACACATTACACAAGAGTTCTCTCTTTGTCACTGAACAATTTTAAGGATACAGTCCAGCTCAGTAGGGCTGTAATCTTGTTTATTCTTTGCAGACGCTGCATGGCTCTCTAAAAGCCTTAGAGATCTTCACCCCCTTGTTATCATAGCAGGTATGTGCCTTGTAATCTTGCCGTACTAATTGTTGAGAAAATGTGCTTGGTAGTCTACCCTAGCAGAATCCCAATTGCCAAGGTAATTAATAGTGTTACAGACTTCAAGGCCATAATGCTCATCAGTTATTAATTAGCAATTCATTTTGCTGAATAAATAATACTTATGATTGATGATGGAACTTGTAATTGGGCACTAGTAGTGTTCCTCCAGGGAACAGCTTCTCTGTGAGTATTAACTATGACAGTAACAGCTCAGAAACCCAAGATCATTTAAGAAAATCTACTCTAAACAATTGTGACACAATCAAGGCATTTACATTCAGTGTTGGAAAAGTAGCGATTAAGCAATGGAGGCTTGCCTATGGCAAACAAATACTACTATTTTTGCCTATTTTGCTAGTATTTTGCTTTCCTTTAAGCATTGACTTCTTACAAGGAAGTGCCCTATATAGTTTTACGGCATGCATTACATTGTCTTTATGGGCTTTCATGTGCATTCTTCACAAATTTCAAAGATAGTATAATAAATGAAATACTTTCCAAAGCACAATAAAAAGAATTTGCTCAGATTAAATCTATATCAGATTAACAGGTTGTGGAAAATCAATTTTATTTTGTATTACTTGGCACTACCTTTTGGCATAAGTAAAAATGAGCTTAGCCCTCCTCCCCCCAGAACGGAAAGAGAAGCCGGTAAATAAAGCAAATAAGCTGTTAGTTTTAACTGGGTAGTCAACAAAGACAAGTATGGGAGGTCAGCTGCTGACCAGATGCTGCCTTCAATTAATATTCCAACCCTAAAAGACATTTATCGTTCAGTTTAGAATGCAGAGCAGCTGAGTCATAAAAGCAACCCACAAAAGATATTTTAAAGCATTTATAATGGCTAAATTGCTTGAAATAAATTAGCCCTGAAAACAAACATATTTTGTACAGTCTATGTAAACCAAATTCCTTCTCCCTTAAATTGCTTGGACTAAGTGGGAGTTTATGTTTGACAAGAGCATGTATTTGTTTCATTACTATATGTTGGTTATTTTTTTTTTCCCTTTGAAAAGGGTTAATAAACTATAAGATATCATTGCCAACTAAATAAGTCCTGCACCCTTATAAGGAAGGAAGATGCTGCAGAAGAACAAGGTAAAAAGAAATGCAGAGACTGTGTTGTAATGCTAACAGGCAATTAACAAACTCATGGGTGTTAATTATCTTCATACTGTATCATGTTCAATTAGCTCAGCCCCTGCAACAAAGGCAACCATGAGCAATTGCTTTGATAGGCGTACAGTACTTCATTTGTAGTTAATCGGTTTAAGCCTTGCAGTTGCTAGGCTACACCAGTCTCCAGAGGTAAAAAGCTGCACAGATGCACTATGTTTAAATGACTACAGAGAACTGTTTAAACTCAAACCATGTATAACTCTTTATTGATTTTTCACAGAAGATCTCAGCTCTGATGATAAGGTTTTGATATATTTTCCTGCTACAGCCAGTTCCTTGGAGTATTGCAGAAAAAAAAATCTGTCAATATGCTTCTATTATGATCTCTTGATCTGTGGCTATAAAAACCTTTAGCTGCAGCCCTTATTATAAAATAATGGAAGAAGCAATATTTGATTTTTTCCGTCTTTTTTTTTTTCCCCTCCTCTATAATGCATGGAGATTTTTTCTTCCCAGTGTCTCTAGAACTAAATTACAGTATGTTCCTTTCATATTTCTATGTTAGAATAATACAGAAGAATTTCTAGCACTAATTAATTTGATTGACTCTCAGCAGGAAAGGATCAGCTGTAGCATCATGAACTTTAACAATAACTACCAACTGATGGGCAGTTCCCATCAATAAGACCATCACTAGCCTCCCTCACCTGTCACCAGGCGGGGAATGAGCAATAACCACCCCCTGCAGATGCACTGCTTAGCACTTTCTGCCCGATTAGCAATTTATAATGGTGATCAAGAAACAGTCAGTGGCAAATCAAGACAACTGTCTGGCTGCCTGTTTAATTGGCCTTGTTTGCTTTTTGATAAATGGCTCGTGACTGCGATAGGCCTCCGTATTTTGACTTTTAATAGGCCACTGTGATTAAACTACCAACAGATACTAGGTCAAAACCGAGGGAAGGTGCAAAAAATGTTAATTAATATCAATAATAGGCAATTATTAGTTAGACAGAAGGACCTACTAGCTGCGTGCTCTAATGACTCAGAGCTAACTTGAAGGGAAACAGTGCCAAATTAGCATAACTGTGTATGCAGGCTGCATGGTGGATCCTAGCGAACATCTGTTATGTAATTCAAACAGGATTCTTCCTTTTTGCATGGTACTCACAAAATCATTAATTCTTTTTGGTCACTTCAAGATGCTAATGATATCCTAGTGGTTACTGATCTCGCAGTTGGGTTCTGTGTTGGTCCTTCCTATCAAGGGCTGCATTGTAAAAGTTAATTTGAGTGTGGTTTTCAAGATTTTTAAATTAGTAACTCATATAAAGGTCACTAATATTGTACTTGGAGGAGCACATGACAAGAAACTGTCTTACTCCAAGTGTTGCTCCCACTACAAATAACTTTTTTGACCCATTGTCTCTTTAAGGAAAACAAACAAGCACAAAACAATGGGCACTGAAATACTGGTGCTCTTACTATTGCTGACCAGCTGAACATACATGATGTGATATCATGTGCTATGATGAAAGAGTCAAAATTATTACATATGAGGGTAAGACAGAGAGTAAAGGAGCTCCTCTGACTCTCTAATGGGTCTACTTGTCTCTGCTGGTTTTCAGGATATTGGAAATGTCACCTTCATTGCAAACAGCAAGCAGGCAAAGCACACACAAGCAAAGAGGAAGCTCTTCTCTTACAAGAAGTATTTTAAATAAAATTTATATTGAAGGGTAATGGCCCTAGATTTTAGGGGGTACTTTATTCTTGTAAGCTGAAATCTTTAAGCGAGCTGAGCTCTTCTGGTGGTAGAAGTTAGAGAAGGCTTGTTCAGAGTGCATTATCTTGTAAGCAGTTTTATCACTTTGTTGGTATAAGTGAGTTTCTTCTTCACTGAAATGGTCAGAAGTCCTGTTTAGTAGGGATGCTGATAATACATGCTATATGACACTGTTCTCCTTGTGCTTCTCCCTTCCTCCCAGGCAAGCATCTGCATTTGTGTTTTTGGGTAAGGAGTTAGTAAGAGTCAAGTTCTGATACAGCCTTACACTGGGTATTTCTAAGGCAATTGCAATCCCTACTAATATCAATGAGACATTGGTGGGAATTCTGTCATGATTGAAGAAGACACACTGATGCAAACAGAGTCAAGGCCTCATTATCAAGCCCAGCAGAAGCATCTGTGACTGCTGGCTTAGGGAAGTGCTGCAAGTCTCTGTAGAGGCTTGTCCTGGTTGAGGTGGAAAAACAGCCTCTTGGCAAGAGCCACATTGTTATATATATCTATATATCATTCCTTTATCATTCTATATCTGTCTCTATATATCTCCTTTCCCAGGTGCAAAATCAGAAGGTGTCACCAATCCCTGATTTGTTTGGTGAGTAACATATGCAGCACCAAGATCAGGTTGATATACCATCTACTTTGGACACAGTTTGGCTCTTGGAACACATACCACTGAATTTCTGCTAATATGTTCTGATATGTTGCAACTGTTTTGAGAAGAAATGTTTGTTCAGGGCTTTACAATGATATTTCAAAATTACTGTGTGAAGTATATTCTAAAGTTAAGGGACAAAGCAGGATCTCAATAGCTGAGAGCTCACCTCTGGTGACAAGAAGATAGGTGTGCTGTTTCAGATGTCTCAAGAACAGTATTTGGGAAAGAAAACATGCTCTTGGCACATCATCTTTCATAGGATTCAGGTTCTGACTGCTGAGAACCTGCAGTGCTGATTGACAGAGGAGGGAAAGAACTGTTTCATGCTTAGCAATGCTTTGCTTGTCAAATGAAACATTACTGAAAGCTGAACCTCTTTATTCAGAGAGAGGAACAGAGGAAGCCTGTAAGGTTTGGGAGTAGACAGGTCACTGTAAGATGAGTCAGAATCTCAGGTCTGGAAGGGCAGGGGAAGTTGAGTGTTGCCTAATCCTAGTTTCTGCCTCTTCATCTGCTTCTCTGTTTCTCAGAAATGTGTCTTGTGGAAATCACTCATAGCTTCCAACTAATACATATGGCAGGGAGCATAAATGCTTGTTTTCCTCATACTTGTCTTCTGGCCTGTCTCTGTTGTTCAGTAGCTCCCTTCCTAGAGTGCCACTGCACTGGTTATGCAGGCAGCCAGTGCCACTGGAGGTGTCTTGATTTCTTGGCAGTCTGATGCTTGGCAGCCAGAATTCTGTGAGGGCTCAGCCGGTCTAAAAGGGGATCATAACAGGAACAAGGACAAATTACCTCCTCTTATTGTGACTAATTTTCAGTATTGCATTGGGAATTTGCAATAGAAAAATACATAGATTCTCCTGAGGATATTGTGGTACAATTCTATGGTGAAAACACCTACCCAAACAGTTTGAGCTAAACAAACAAGAAGAGATATTTCCACTTCATAGCTGGAAGCAGAAGCAAGGAGAGGCACTGACTGAGGCAGGCTTTGTTCACTTACCTATTTCCCAAGCTCTAGTCCTAGTATTAGCTAAGGAACTGCCCTCCTAAATATGTAAAAACTTTCTATATATTAAAAAAGCCCCCAAAATTTATGCAATGCTTAATGGACACACAATCACCTGTAATATCGTTTTTCTACTGTAACTAATATTTGTATGCTTTTTTAATATCTTTACAGCAAACTGAGTATGAAAGTTGTGTGTTTACGGAATTATCTCCCTACTTAGAAATGCCATAAATGAAAGGTGAATAATCAAAGACGCAAAGCCCAATACAGAGCATTAGGTGCTGCCTATAATTTGTGACTTCTTTCAGCTGCGGCTGTCATATTATTGATGTTCAAGCACAAAATTAGCTGAATTTACTTAGTTTTGGCTGTTTTGGGCTAGGTTCTTCCATGTTAGTCATAGTTTCATAATACTATTTTAAAAAGAAAAAAACTTCCATTATCTACAGCTGAATTTTATTTTTTTTTTTAATTTCATTTTCTTTACATGGAGTATTTGAATACATTTGAAGATTATTTTTTTTTTAACTCTATGCTTCTATTCATTTAGATAGGATTTGTCTTGAAAGTAATTTGTTTAAAACACAGAAGTTCTGAAATCTTAAGGGCATCTAACTTCAGCTCAGTTGTTGTCTATTATCTATCTCTCTTAAGCTTTCTTGATATCTAGAGATTTAAACAGTAGTCTGGAAGAAGAAAACAAAACCAAACCAGCAACCCCCCTCCTGTAGTTTATGTACCCTGATTGACCTTTCTGTTTTCTCATTTATTTTGCATAAATTATTTTACTAACCTCATCAGGGAAAGAAATGTGGAAATGTAAGGTTTATATGGCATGGAAACATTGCACTGGGAATCATGAATGATACAACACATTTTGGTACATAAGGACTATTGTTTGAAGAGCTGTGTGAGGTTTTTATTTCAGTAGGAGAATTTGGCCCAGGTGTTAGGTGTAATGTTCTGTTTGCTAGCTCCCTTCAATTATGTGAATTGTTTCCATCAATAGAAGTATGTAATGCTAGTGCAGAGAAGCCTCTTTTGGTGTTCAGGTCTGCTAAAAGCTGAAGCACCAGAGCTTTGTGCTGGAAGAGGTCACCACTCTTCTGAGGTTTCCTCATTTTTCCACATTAATTCTGACTAAATGACTTCTGAGATGCTCTGTAATCCTCTTCATTGCATGCAGCCCCAAGAACTACTTTTAGATAGCAAATAGTCTATATATATATTCATTTTTTTAAAAAAGATTTTTTTTTGTCCTCACACAATCTTCAGTCATCTTCTACCCCATCCCATGTGATTTCCCTGGTAACAAAGTTTTTGAAAATCCTAAAAAACTATTTCTTCCTTTGAAAAAAGTACTTGAGAAGTTTTCGCTAGTATGAAATGGGAAAAATTCTGAAATATGGAAAAGCTTTGAAGTATAAGAAAGGTATTTACAAAAAGTTGTTTCAAAAATGAAATGAGGAGTGTATTTTGTAGGTCAGATTTCAATCTTTCTATGAACCCTAAATGATTGGCCATTGTGATATCTGTGACAGTGAATTTTTATGCTAGATGGATGTTGTTAGAAATTATTTGAGCCCAGAGCTGAAATTTTACCCTAACCAACCAAACATAACAGACAGACTGGCTACACTTAAGTTCTGAAAGCACAGCTCTTGTCTTACTGTAGCAGATGGGGAGATGAGTGTACTTTTCTGCCCTCAACTTTTTCCATATTAAATATGTTTTTACTGTATAAAGTAACTCAATAGGAAAAAAAAAAAGTACCTTTTTGTCATGAGGATTTCATATTCTTGCATGGTGGAGCACAAATGTCTGTAAAAGCACATCTAACCTCAGCATAGCATAGAAGCTGCAGGTGACACAGAAAATAATGACCATTTGTATTGCATGGCTTAATCCTATTAAAAGTTGTTTTTACTAAAGCAAAAACCACAATCAAATAATGAAATGCAGGACTGTTTTTTTTTTTTAAGTGGAGGACACTTAAAATATTGAACACTTAAAATTTAACAGGTTCAATTCAGAAATCTTGAACTCCTTGTTATCAATTTTTGCCTCATGCATGGCTTTCACACATGAAGGCTTCTTCTGGAAAGCTGCGAGTCCCAGGAAGCTGGCTGTGCATATCCCAGATTTACAGATAGGTGCACAAAGTGGTTCTGTTTGATTTTGTTTGTTTGAGCATCATGAGAAAAGCCCTTTATCTTTCCAAAATAACATTCCATGTATTTTCCATGGTCTCTTGAGTGAGATCTTAATTATTTGTGTGATTTAAGCCCCTCACGCTCACTCACTCCCCCCTCTTTCTTCCCCCAGTCCTGGGAGGATGGAGAGGAGAATCGAAAGAATGCAAGTCCCACAGGTTGAGATAACAGTTTAGTAAGTAAGGTATAACACAAACCACTGCTGCTACCACCAATAATAATAATAATGACAAGGGAAATATAAGGAAAGAGAATACAATCTCTTACCACCCGATACCAAGCCCGACCCAGCAATGAGCCCCAACCCTTCTGGATCCGTGCCCCCAGTTTTTTTCCATCCTGGGCATGATGTGCTGTGGTATGAAATACCTCTTTGGTCAGTTTGGGTCAGGTGTCCTGTCTCTGCTTCCTCCTGGCTTCCCCTCCTCCCTGGCAGAGCGTGAGGCTCAGAAAGTCCTTGGTCAGACCAAAACATTACCAAGCAGCAACTGAAAACATGGGTGTTATCAGCACTGTTCCCAGGCCGAAAGTCAAAAAACACAGCACTGCACCAGCTACCAAGAAGAAAAATGACTGCTACTGCTGAACCCATGACAGTATTACATACATAGAGAAAGTGTATTGATGCATGTGTATGTTTAACACTATTATTAAAATTATGTCAAATAACTTATTTATGGATTTCATTTTTAAAGGAAGTGACTTTATAAGATTTCTATTTTATTAGCTGTCTATTTCAAATCAATAGAGAATACTTTATCACAAGCTTTTATTTCAGAGCACTGAGTAAAGATTTTTGCAAAAGATATCTGTCTTCCCTGTTTTGCACAGCCTGTTCACTGGCAGCCTGTTACCCCATGTTCCTGATAAGATAATGGTGATTGTTCTTTGCACAAGTTGGTTTTTGCAAGACAATCGATTTAAAAAGTCCCAGAGATGTGAAGTATCATATTTTGTATCTCAAAAAACAGGTTCTAGATTGTTAGAAGATCAGAATTCAGGAAAAATTATTTTGATTTCCTAGGCTCATAATAACCAATTCTGGTTATACTTTGCCTTGTGGTTAGGAGGTTTTGTAGGGCAAACTTTTCCAGGCAGGGATTCTGCTACCCTTTTTGTGCTGTGCTGATGAAAATGTATCTCTCCTTCTATGCTTGCCTGATTCTTAAACAGTACTGCCCTGACCATAAGTATTAGAAATTTGCAAATGAATGTGGTGCTAAGTGGTTATTGAATCTGGTATATTAGAAGTACAGTATTGAAATTAAAACCTGAACCCAGCTAAAACTAGGGCATAGCCCTGGTTGTTAGGATTAGAGAGAGGTTGAATTAAAGCCCTCCAAATTCAGAACAAACAGAGATAGATCTTTGCCTTTCTCATTTTTTTTTTTTTTTTCATATTGAGGCATCTGGAGACTTAATCTTGAAATTCAATTCAAATATCTCTTACGGCATAATGGGTTTCAACAAAATTATCTTTCGTATCAAATAGCATTGGAAAACCCTCACATTCACAATTTGAAGTGCATTGCTTGTTTTCATGTGTTTCAGGTAACCTGTACATTTTTCTATAGATAAACTACCAAATAGAAAAACATGAGCAGAATGTTCTCTTTATATTAAGCTATAGTCTCAGGATATTGCACTGGAATTTATTGTCACATGCTGTGAAGAAAGCACAGACTTTTAGGTTCTATTAACATGAAAAAAACAGTTCAGCAAAGATTGAAAAAAAAAGAACCAGGTAGGAAGAAGAAAATTAATGACCTAGGAAATATTTAGAACCAAGTACACCACATAGTCACTTTTTCAGCCTAAACAATGCGTTACCTTTGTATGATGATCATATCAATTTTAGGCATATTTATCATTAATAATGAAAAAAAAGCTATAGGAACAAAATTAGTATTCTTGATACCTGGGGATTTATTTTTGCTTGGATTAACACAGAAACAATAGCCTTTAAGAAGAGGGGGACTGATGGGACTGAATGGTCACTTTCAGACTGAGCCACGCGCTGCAGACTGATGCACAGGATCCATTTGGGAGGAAAGTAAAAATTCTGCTCTCATCTAAGCCCAAATCCTGCAAGACTCATTCAAAGCAAAATCCTTCAAGTGTATCCATTTAATCTGTGAGACCAGATACAAGATTAATTTGAATGTACTACTAATCTATAGATCTCCAGACACCGGAGTTTCTCATAGGGGCTGCCTGAGATGCTGCCTGACATGGTGATGCTCACACAGCTCATTGTCTGAAGAGACTTGAGCATCTGTGCTCTGCATATCTGCCTTGCCCAGAGGCTCAAAACTGCTTTGAATTTATTTTAGACTCAGAGTGCACAGCATGAGCTCCTGAACAACCTTTCAACTTTCATCTCTGGGGTAGGAAAGCCACCATAGTGTCTTGGTATAACTACTCTCTTCTGCTGGATAGGAATAAAAAAATCATTGCTGTCAGAAGGAAAAATCTGTTATTCAACTTTCTGAAAATGCTAATCTTCTCCTTAAGTAAATCCATATCTAGTTAGGAAGTAAAACTTTAAAGAGAAACACAACTTCTCACTGAATATTCAGTATGATAGTATCACGATTAGAAGAATGGATGCATATTTGGATAGCCTGACACCACCTATATTCACATTAAAACACCCAAACCACTAATAAAAATAAATTATACTACTTTCTGGTTTCTGTGAGAAAAATATTTTGCTCTTGGCCAGCTCAAAACGGTCTTCTGCCCCTATCATTTTCATATCTTATGTTTGTGTTTTTACGTTCCTGTAAAAATTCAACTATTTCTTTGAAGCAGGATGCTCACACCATGCTTTTAACAAATTTTTATCTGGGCGACATTCAGATGAAGGATTCAAGCAAATGCAGCAGTTTCATCTAGCAGTACTTCGTGTATCCTTTAGTATTTTACATCTAAAATCAGTGCTCAAAATAAACTAAGTAATTTCTTCCCGAACACAGAGGACCCCAGACTTAGCGACAAAGGGCAGCAAGGACACCTCATACCCCAGCCACTGTGCAGCTGATCTCCAGGCCCTGCAAGTCATGAGCACAGGTGTAATGGGCTGTGCTCATAGGCAATTCATCTTTTGAGATTATCTTGAGTAAAAGGCTTGTAACTAAGGACAAGTGCCTCCTAAGTGTTATATGGACCTGATGGTTTGTTTGTATGGGCTTCTTTATATATATTTTTTATTTCCTTTGCACTTGGTTAGGCATCTTTGGCTTTCCAGACTTTCAGATTGGAATGAGACCATAACTTATGGTTTGCTACCTTCTTAATTCGCACCTTATCACTCTTTTTCACTCTAAGTCATTTCTGTTCTAAATAAAAATAAACTGTATGTTAAGTATATCATAAAACCTTCTGGTACAACCATAATTTGTGCATCCAGCCATAGATTGTGTTATAAATAATTGTTCTTTACTAGACTACTTTCAGCAGTCAGCCTGTAGCTATATGTTTCCTCAGAATTGTTCATCGCATTAAAAATTGCCACATGGTTAATGAATGTTCTGTTTAGCATTTTCACAAAGAATAATTGACATAGATGTACATTCAGTGCTGTCCATACTAACTTAAATTTAGCTGATTCAGCTCTCGTTAATGCAAAAAATTGCATGAAATGCTACATTATTACGGTGAAAATCTTAATATAAATGAAGCACAGTTCTGCTTTTCTGTCTTTTATGTTACGCAAAATAATTGAGGATTTGTTTTTGGGGTAGTGAGATGTTTTTGGAGGGCAAAGGTTCTGTTAAAGGAAGCTTTGGATGAGCCCTATACATGACCAAATTTTCAATGAACCTCCATGGATTTCTTTTATTTAATATCATTTAGTTGTGAAATTTGAATTCTATTCCTTGGTTGTAGTGGTTAGTATATTTTAAAACTATAGAAACTTATTTGTGACTTACGAAAGTCCTTATTTAGGGTAGACTTTTAATTTGATTGCTGTCTGCCCTGCTGTGTAAATAGTCTCTTGGGTATGGATTTTTAAGAGTGCATGTTCTTCTTTACATTTCACTGTGTGACAATTCCTCTTTACCCATCCTCTCCATCCTCTGAGCAAGCCAAGAGCAGACAATAGATACATACTAATGGAGCTGTGTACTTGCCATCTGTAAGAGCAGCTGCTCTCCTGCATCTGTACAATATGTTGGAACTGAGAGCTTCACTAATCTGCATAATAAGGAGAAGGCTTATCCCACTCTAGCTAATAATCGCAAGCAATCGATGCACTTCATTCCCCCACTGTAGAACACCACAAAGTTTCAATATGTTTACATATTCTCCAGATATACAGAGGTCAAGCAAAAGAATGAACTGCTCATTCTGCCTCAAACAAACAAAAAAAATTCCATTCTCCATCATTTGTGAAACTGCTATTGACAAAACCCTGCTATTCTTATTTTGCAATTCAGATAGAAAATTAGACGTCTTGAGAACTGAATTAAAATGTCTGTATATTCAATCAAGCATAGCTTTGAAACTGTCTATAGCATTGAGCAGCTTGGGTTTGTGCTAAGACTCCTCTCTCTAACCCTGACTGTCTTGATTTCTCCACCAAATATAATCCAGATGGAGGAGTGATACAAATTCATTTATTTTGGTACTAATTCATTACAGACAAACGCTTGTGGATGATTGTACAAATGTTCTGCTCCTAACTGTTATACACATATAGGGTGAATTTGAAATTCACAGCCATTGTAGAATGGAAATGATTCCATGATGGGTCCATTCCAATGGGTCCATGATTCCCATACAGGCAGAAATGGCTGTAATGCTATATTACAGAGAAGCAACAGAATGAGAAAGAAAATAGGCTGAGAGCGAGTGATAAGCAGTATTTATTTTCATTTCATTTATGACACCAGGATAAGATGTATATCTCATCTCTACAAGTATTCTGCAGGCAGCAAGGCTGAGTGCAGAGAAATGATGAGGAAAATTCCATGAAGAAAATAGAAAAGTAAAACTTGAAGGTAAAGGAATATCTGCAATCCTGTACAAGACACGAAATATAAAAGCTATTGGATTTCTTGTGACTCCGTTGCAATTGTATATTTTCTAATATTGACAATTTACCTTAAATGAAATGCAAGAGACATTTCTGAAAGAAAACTGAATGCAATGCATTTACAGCATTGAATTAAAGTGCAATCACTCTGTACCTTGTTTGTTTTCCTGGCAACAGCAGGAGCTGTAGGCTGCAGCAGCAGTCCACAGAAGGTGAGCAAACAGGTCTTCCTTCCCTCCCTAACTCCCCAAGGAGGATCCCAATGTACTCACAGTGACTTCTTGAAACCTGCCTGGATATTCTAACATATTTACAGGGCATAGTGGTACTAACTGACTCAAGAACAGTGCTACAATGATCTATGAACCTGTTGTGGCTAGCAAAGCTTATAGGTCACACGCTAATTCTGATATACGTTTGGTGTACTATTATAGAGATAAAAGCAAAGCAAATGTCCTGGAAAACATGTTTTGGTACAGTGCATGCTAGGCAAACAGTTCCACTGTCCATCAGGTGTGACCTTGAGCAATGTCTACTGTAATAGACACTGAACTGCAGTACTATCAATGTTGTTTTATTGTTACTGTTCAGAAAGGTATCAGAAGCCCAGTATTGGAAAAGCTTGATGAGTATCATCATTACATGTCTTTTTCTTATGTATGTTGTGAACTATGAGTCGTAGAAAATAACAGGCTTTTAAAAACTTAATGACAGAATCTCTAAGAAGGATGCCATATGGTAAATCCCTTGGAAAATGTGAAAAAACTGTATGCATATGTGCTGTGCAAAGCTACATATACCCAAGTAACTTGTCAGCTCCCACAGACTAGGATTTTTATATTGGGCACAGCCATAATTATTTCAGAAGCAGCAATTAGTTTTCTCTAGCCCCAGTAAACCATGTTTTTGGTGAGTGAAGGCCACATGCCCTCAGAGCTAGAGGGGCTGAACAACAGAGTGACCCCTTCAGCCAGAGTCCCCTGTGCATTGGAGCTTGCCTTGAGCACGTTTGCTTACAATCATAGCATAGTTAGGGTTGGAAAGGACTTTATGTTCATCTAGTTCCAACCCCCTGCCATGGGCAGGGACATGTCACACTAAGCCATGGCACCTTGAACATCACCAGTGATGGAGCATTCACAAGTTCCCTGGGCAACCCATTCCAGTGCCTCACCACCCTTACAGTAAAGAATTTCTTCCTCAG
>JASSUY010042699.1:0-22927 GCA_032466535.1 Forpus xanthops
TGTCCCTGCCCATGGCAGGGGGGTTGGTACTAGATGATCTTAAGGTCCTTTCCAACCCTAACTATTCTATGATTCTATGATTTGGAGAAAAGGTAAAGGTGTGCCCAGATAGGCTGTAGTCTGATACTTCCTACCACATGGAAGACCTGTGCACAGACTACTTACATGAGATATCATGCAAGCAGAAAGATAATGGTTTTCAATTTTTATTCACACTTTAATAACATCCACTTCCTTTTAGTTCAAGGGAGTTTCAAATTTCAACCTTCAGAAAACAGGGAGAACTTTGTTGCGAGTAAAGAAACTGGAGGACAACAGATAAGTCTCCCCTGTTAGCCAAGTTCAGTCTATTTCTGACTATTCCCTGCATGTATTTAATCCCTGTACCTGTCTTTTTTTGCCTCACAGTAGCAGGGGACAGCATAACATAAATGCCGATCTGAATACGTAGTTCACAGCCTAATGTTCTTGTAAATCTCATGTTCAGTAACCACTGCACAATGGGAGTTTTGATCCAGACTACATCTGATTAAAAAAAAAACAATTATTTCTCTTGATGGCTGATAGCTAGTGCTAAATGCCGGCAAGGTGTTGTGGCTTAAGCCCAGCTGTAACTCAGACTTGCTTGGAGGTTGCGAGCTGGCAGCTCTGCAACCTTCCCTCCACCCCCAGTGAGCCATGGTGGCAGCACAGCTCCCAGTTATACCCCACAGTCTCTCTCTCACTCCCACCTGCCCCTTTCCTCCCCCTTTCCTCCCCCCCCACTCCCTGGGTGATGGGGAGGAGAATTGAAAGAATGTAACTCCCACGGGTTGATATAAGGGCAGTCCAGTAACTGAGGTATAATACAAACCACTGCTGCTACCACCAGTAATAATGATGATAAGGGAAATAACAAGGGGAGAGTATACAACCACTCACCACCCTCTGACAGATACCCAGCCTGACCCAGCAGTGATCTAACCCTTCCAGTTAACTGCCCCCAGTTTATATACTGGGCATGATGTGCTGTGGTATGGAATATCTCTTTGGTCAGTTCGGGTCGGGTGTCCTGTTTCTACTTCCTCCCTGCTTTCCCTCCTCCCTGGCAGAGCATGAGGCTCAGAAAGTCCTTGGTCAGACTAAACATTACTGAGCGGTAGCTAAAAGCATCAGTGTTATCAGCACTGTTCCCAGTCCAAAAGTCAAAAACACAGCGCTGCACCAGCTACTAAGGAGAAAATTGACTGCTACTGCTGGACTCAGGACACAAGGGTACTCACCTGCTTTTCAAAAAAATCAATCTGTCCCGTGTAATGTAATTGGGGGTATCCAGCTTGGTTCACATGATCCCTGTTTGCCGTATCAACTCTGAAGACTGCTTGTTGTTAGAGAAGCATGAGTGTAGGAATTACCCTCAAACAGGCTCTATTATTTTAAACAATTTTCTCGCAAGAAAATAGAAACTAGCAATTTTGAAGTTACAGGACCACTTTACAAATTACAGCAAATATTTTGTAGTAGCAGAAAGTGGCTTCTATAATGGTATCAAACTTTGTTGCTAATGTCATGAATGACATGTAAAGTGGTCACAACAAGGAAAACCTCAGTAAACAACACGCTCTGTGAGTTTGTGTCAGTTTCACTGTCATTCACATGATGGAATGAACAGTGTAGAAAACTGCCTCGGGTCAGCAGAACCTTTAGACCTTGGTTTCCTCATGTGGCCCCATCTCTGCTATTTGCTTCTTTTTGTCACTATCTGGTTTATTCTGGTAGCACAGAGTGTTACAGGGCACAAAACAAGAAACTTCTTCCTGGAAGCTTGATAGCTTATGCTATTAACTTGCTATTGTCTTTCTTTTTTTCTACACAGACTTTTCTAAACCATGAGTTCATTTGCATTCCGCCAGAAGATATGTTCCTCCAGGAAGTTGAGAGCATAATCTATAAATATTGTGGGTTTGGCTAGTGTACCAAGAATGCTGGCTCAGGCCAGGCTGCTCAGATGGGCATTCCTAGGACTGTAGAGCTGTCTCAAGGGCATATTAAGAACAGTTGTTATAACAAAAGGCAAAGGACAGTAGCTAGAGATCTAGAAATGTCTTCTGTTCCTGGATGTTTAAGATAGTGTCAATGTGAAGAATGAGCCTGAAGTTTCAGGATGCATTACAGTGAACTCAGAGTAGCATATGCAGTAGATGAGATTATTTTTTTAGGTCATCTTGGAAGACTGTTTCAGTGATCTACATGTACTGCCTCAAAGGAGCAGTCTGGTTGCTGTGTATACCAGCACTGCCCTTCTCCACGCCCAATATGAAGAAGGTTATCTAGGGTTATTGATAGTGACATGAGTTGAGAAAGATCTTAAGTTGCCTAAATTCACAGTGTGAAAGACATGCTACAGAAGTAGCTTAAGTGGTAATTTGTTCTTGGTTTTCTTTTGATTTGTTTTACCTTTAAGCTTTCCTTCTTATCCCAAGAGTACAGCTGGAAAGAAATGAGAAGGAAATGTAGACATAAAGGTTAAGCATTTGTTGCTGAGTAGTGTTACCTTACTGGTATCTGTGCTTGCTTAGCATAGTCTGAATTCTGGGAGGATGCTGTGTTCTTTTTAGGTTTGTGGGGTTTGGTTTGGTTTGTTTGCTTGTTTTTAATGACATACCTGACATAAAATTGTACATAATACAGAACATCATTAATGTGCCACAGTTTAAGGAAACTGGTGGAGTGATGACTTTTTATGAGCTACAAGGGATCCTACAAGATAGATTTTTATTTTTTTGTTACCACTCATGCATTTTTATTTTTTTTTTTAGTTTCTGCACCCTCTCCTTTCCCTTTTCAGAAGGAAAAGAATAGCTGGGACTATCGAGAATACTTGATATAACTAGTTACTGATATTCAAAATCTCCTTCCAGTATCAGAAATGATGCTTCCAAACTCAACATGTGTCATGAATTCCAACTTGCTGGTAAGCATAAAATTGCCTGGTTCTCCTATAACAACGAAGACATTCTGTTTAGTCTTTAGGCTTTAAAGTATTTTTCATGGACTAAAGAGAGGCTCTGCAGAGCCCTATACTGCCAGTTTTCTTTTTCATTCAAGGATCAAATTCTTGTCCTCAATGGGTAGTTGAGTGTGGAGAAGGAAATTGAGAGGGGGAGGAGGGAAAATATCAGTTTAAAATATTTGCTGTAAATTAAATGTGAAAAATTATACGAAAAAGTAATCTACTGTCCATTTTAAATAATAAATGACATTATTCTTCTAATGCAGTTGATCCAAGTGGTGAAGCATTGTCTTTCTAAGATTACTGGAAACTGCAGAATATCACTGTATAAAAGCACAAATTAGTCATTGGCACAACAAAATTGATTTGCAAATTGCATAGTTCTGTTGAAAAGCTATTTGAGGAATCCTTCCCCTCGTTCTCCAGAACTTTTTTCCATTTCTGCAGTGTGACTAAAGTTAGTATGTTTTGGTATTTAGAGGATGGATGCTGCATGCAAAAAAGCCAAGCATATAAATGTTGTTTTTCGAAGGATATTGTAGTTGAAATTGGAGAGGCACTGAACTAAAAGAGATATGGCAGACTAGGAAGAAACAAAAGTACTGAACCTTGGATTTGTTAATGTAGTTTCCACTTCATGAAAACAATGCTGTCCCAGAAACTTAACTACTGTTCTGAACAGACTTCACAATGAATCCCCACAGCTTTAAATTGGCCTGCATGAAAAGCCCTGCATTTTAAGGGATATCTCTTGTCCGTATGCTAAATAAATGACTTAGCCGTTCAGTAGCTTGAAGTCAGCAGAAATATGGTTACTGAATGCTCCCTCTTCTTAGCATGGATTTCCACCTGAAAAAGCTTTGATCTCAACAACCCTGACTGTATTCTGTTCAAGTATTCATCTTATGTTGTTAGAAGCCTACACTTAAAATAGTAGAAATTGTGTAAGGGTAATAAATCACAGATGTATTTCAGACTTTGCTATTGAAATTATAGGTCTTTGAACTTGTGACCCAGACAAAGAAATGGCATACAGTGTACAAACTTGAAAAGGCTCTTTAATGGTTATGTAAACAACAGGTAGGCACTGATATGTCGAAACTTTTAGCTGATAGTATGTTCAGGATGGGGTTTGCAATAACTCGTCTGTCTGGGACAAAGTTTCTAGGTAGAGGACTTCTGAATAATCTTTTTCTGGATCCAGAGGCTATCACAGAGGGGAACTTTATCTCTGGGACATTTGTTGGTACAAAGCTAATAATAAGTGGCCTGAGGAAAACGTTCAGGGTTAAGTGAAAGAACTGGAAAATGCAATTGCTTCTTCCAAATCTGTGACCTGATGGTCAGACTTGAAGGACATCCAGAGAAGCAGGCAGTGTAGAAGTTTTGGAACGACGGAAGTACTGAATGCTTAACATCCCAAATAAGTTCTGAATGATGGAGCTTCTCTGAAGGCATTTGCCTGTGATGTCAAATTAACCTTCATTTTGCAGGCTTTGAATATCTGGAAATGTGTGTGTGTTGTCTTCATCCCATCTTTTTTCCTACACTCAAGGGCATCTCTTAAACTTTGTAGCTGAAAGGATTTGAATGTGTTCTATTGGTTAGAAGCATTCTTGTACATTTGATAAGCACTCTCTATTTGCAGCTTAGCTCTTCAAGGATTACTAAAATGACAGGCAAACTATAATTATGATACAAACACTAATTATTGTAAAAATGGGGCAAGTTCTAATTTTAAGACTGCTAAATAGCAGAACTGCTAAATATTGCTTTTTTAAGACTGAGCTTCAAATTAACTTCAATTTTAATTTAAGCAGTCATATGAAATTGGTTACAATATTTTTGAATGTTCTGTTGAGCTTTAATAGTTTAATATAATTTATAGTTGGAAGTAGATAATGACATATAAATGGGGAGAAAGAACCATAATTCCTTAAAGGGAGTACACTTGCTATAAGCTATCCCTTACAAGAGATGTGGTACCTCTTATTTTTTTTAAAGAAATATGATTGTACTAGAATATCTTCAAATGACTGACCTTGACAGCCAGGCTTTGGTGAGCTCTTTGCATCCTTTGTTGGTCCCATGCTACTAACCATTGCATTGCTAGCAGTTAATTAGGGTAATTGTGAGATGCAGACATGTCCTGTCCACTGATGCCTTTGCAAGAGGAAAGGAGTAGGGAAAATAACAGGGACTCTCTAAGCATTCAGTACCACAAGTACTGAACATGTTTGTTTCTTTTAAATTGTACTTTAATGCATTACTAAAGTTCTGATTAAAATATTTAGGGTTTTATACTTGTAATTAAAAAAAGTGGTGTGGAAAATACAAAAGCCATGGTAATCCCTGCAGCCCAGCATATGGCATTTTAGATCCCCAAAGAATCACTTAATTGTAAATTGATAGCTTATGAGGTATGTCAAACATGATCTGAAGCATGAATCGGAATATAAACCACGTGGATTAACAAGTCAGTTGCCATAGGAACTTATTCTGAAATTGGAACTGAAACTTGCTACCGAATGCAGCCCACGACATTTTGTTAGCTCTAAGCCTTTATATGTAATATTAGCTGTAACAATAGCTATGTGATGTGATTTCTGTTTTTTCTTGTTTTGTTTTCTTTTTCTGTGATTTTGTTGTTGTTGTTTGGTTGTTTTGTTTTGTTTTGTTCTCCTGACTTCCATTAACACTAGAAATCAGTTGTTTATGGTTAATTCTGCAGTTGCTCTGGTTGTTCTAGCTGCTAGGAGTCACTCAGTATAAGTGATCACTCCAAATCCTGATGTTGCAGGTATTATTTAGGTAATAATTGTCTACAATTACATAGAATCATAGAATTATAGAATCATAGAATAGTTAGGGTTGGAAATGACCTTAAGATCACCTAGTTCCAACTCCCCTGCCAGGGGCAGGGACACTTCCCACTAAACCATGCCGCCTAAGGCTATGTCCAACCCGTCTTTGAACATCGCCTGTGATGGAGCATTCACAACTTCCCTGGGCAACCCATTCCAGTGCCTCACCACTCTTACAGGAAAGAATTTCTTCCTCAGATCCAATCTAAACTTCCCCTGTTTAAGTTTGAACCCGTTACCCCTTGTTCTGTGATTGGAGAATTTAATCTATGACTGGAGATCTTGTTCTGTACTTGGATAGATTGTTCCCTGTTTTGCGAAATTGTTCTGTCTTAGGAGGATTTGTGTTTGGAGAATTTCTTCTTTAATTGGAGAATTTGTTCTGTGCTTGGAGAACTTATTCTGTGATTGGAGAATTTGGTCTATGATTGGAGAACTTGTTCTGTGATTGTAGAATCTCCAATTTGATTGGAGACCTTGTTCTGCGATTGGAGAATTTGTTCTATGACTGGACAATTTGTTCTACGATTGGAGATCTTGTTCTGTGATTAGAGAATTTAGTCTTTGATTGGAGAACTTGTTCTGTGATTATAGAAATTTCTCTGTTTAGAGAAATTGTTCTGTGTTTGGAGAACTTTCTCTGTAATTGGTGATCTCGTTCTGTGATTGAAGAAATTTTGCTGTGATCAGAGATTTTGGAGTTTGATAGGAGAACTTGGTGTGTGATTGAAGAATTTTGTCTTTGGAGAATTTCATATTAGACTGGAGAATTTTGTCCTTGGGGAATTTCTCCTTTGATTTGAGAATTTTGTCTTTGCTTGGAGAACTTGTTCTGTGATTGCAGATTTTGGTCTTTGATTGGAGAACTTACTCTGTGGTTACAGAATTTGGCCAAGCATTGGAGAACTTGTTCTGTGATTGGGGAATTTGATCTGTGGAGAATTTGGTCTATGACTGGAGAACTATTTCTGTGATTGGAGTAGTTGGTACTTTTAGAAATTGTTCTGTGATTGGTGAATTTGGTTTTTGATTGGAGAAATTATTCTGTGTTTGGAGAACTTGGTCTTTGATTTTAGACCTTGATCTGTGATTGAAGAATTTGGTCTATGATTGGACAACCTGTTCTGTGATTGGAGAGCTTGTTCTGTATTTGGAGAACTTTTTCTGTGATTGGAGATATTGCGCTGTGGTTGGAGAATTTGGCAGTTGGAGAACTTCATCTTTGATTGGAGAATTTTATCTTTGATTTTAGGATTTGGCCTTTGATTGGAGAATTTTGTCTTTGGAGAATTTCATCTTCAATTGGAGATTTTCACCTGTGATAGGAGAATTTTGTCTTTGGTGAACTGTTTGTGTGATTGCAGAATTTGTTCTTTGATTGGAGAATTTGTTCTGTGATTGGAGTATTTTGTCTTTGATTTGAGAGCTTCTTCCATGATTGGAAAATTCGGTCTTTGATTGGAGAGCTTGTTCTGTGATTGAAGAACTTGTTGCAATTGGGGAGTTTGGTCTTTGTTTGGAGAATTTGTTTTCTGAGTGTACAGCTTGGTCTGTGATTGAACTTATTTATGTAGAACTTGGTCTGTGATTGGACATGTTTATGTGTCACTCAGAACTAGATTTTTTTGTTGAAGTAATGTATTGTTTGTGGGATTGTGGTTTTGAGTAGATTGTTTTTAATCTGGTGCTTTTAGTGTGTTTCTTGGGTTTGAATTTTTCTTAGGTAGTTTGTACTTTTTAGAGGGAGTGAGAGAGAGTCGAATAGGGGTCAGGATTTCTGCTGTGGGCGGGATCAAATTCGGAGAGTGGCTAGGGTTAGGGGGGGAGATAGGGTTACAGTAAGGATTAGGATTGGGGGGGGGTTAGGTGAGGGACTAGGGTTGGGGTACTGGTTAGGAGAGGGGCTAGGATGGCGGCGGTTAGGATTGGAACTAGGTTTGGGGGAGAGGTAAGGTGTTAGGGTTACAGGTTAGGAGTTACGGATTCCGGTTGTATTTAGTTGTTAGGAGTTCAGTTTAGGGGCTACAGTAACGGCTGGGTTAAGGATTAGATGTTAGGGGATAGGGTAAAGGTTAGGGGTTAGGGTTTGTGGATTAGTGTAACGGTTGCAGGGTTAGCGTTCGCTGGATAGGGTTAGGATTAGAGTTAGGATTAGATTGTCAGCTGATAGGGTTAGGATAAGTGTTAGGGTTAAGGCTTTAAGACAGTGTAAGAGTTAGGGGTTAGGGTTTTTGGTTAGGGAATAAGCGTTAGGTTTAGACTTACAGGTTTTGTTTAGGGTTAGCAGTTAGTTTTTGGCTTAGGGGTTAGTTTTAGGGGTGAGGGTTAGGGGTTAAGGGTTAAAGGTTAGGGGTTGGGGTTAAGGGTTAAAATTAGGCTTAGAGGTGTTACGGTTAGGGGTTAAGGTTAATGATTAGGATTAGTGTTAAGGGTTAGGGTTAGGTTTAGGGGTTAGGTTAGGGTTAGGTTTAGGTTTTAGTTTTAGTGGTTAGGTGTTAGGGGTTCGGTTTAGGGTTAGGTTTAGGTTTAGTGTTTAGGTTTAGGTGTTTCGTTAGGTTTACATGTTAGCGTTACAGGTTAGGGATTAGGGTTATTGATTAGTGATTAGGGGTTTGTGTTTGGGCTAGGTATAGGGTTAGGTTAGTTTTAGGTTAGTTGTTAGTGTTAGGGTTAGTGTTAGGGTTTTGGTTAGTGGTTAGTGGTTCAGGGTTGAGGGTTACGGTTACTGTTAGGTTTAGGTTTTAGTGCTAGTTGTAGGGATTAGGCATAGTTTTATATGTCATGTTTAGGTTTAGGGTTAGTTGTTAGGGTTCAATTTTGGGTTAGGAATCAGGGTTAGGGTTAGGGTTCGGTTTCAGGTTAGGGGTCGGGTTTGTTGTTAGAGTTACGTTTAGGGGGTTAGTATTATGATTCAGGTTTAGAGTTAGGGGTAGTGTTCGGGTTAGTGTTAGATTTAGGGGTTAGGGTTAGGGGTTAGTGTTAGGTTTTGAGTTTTAGCTGTTAGGGTTAGGGTTAGTGTTATCGTTAGAGTTATGGTTAGGGTTTCGGGGTTAGCGTTAGGGTTTGGTTTAACTTTAGGGTTATGGTTAAGGTTAGTTTTTAGGGGTTAGGTTTAGGGTTAGATTTGGGGTTATCGTTAGGTTTAGGTTTAGGGTTAGTGGGTTATAGTTAGGGGAAGGTTTGGTTTTAGTTTTAGGTTTAATGTTAGATTTCAGGGTTGGGGTTAGTTTTACTGTTAGGGTTAATGTTATGTTAGTGTTATCGTTAGGCTTTTGGTTAGGGTAGAGTTATGGTCAGGTTTAGGGTTTTGGATTAGGTGTAGGTTTATGTTCAGGGTTAGTGTTAGGGGTAGGTGGTTTGGGTTGCGGATTAGGTTTAGGGTTAGTGTTCGGGTTTAGGGTTTAGCGGTTATGGTTAGGTGGTTAGGGTTTTAGGGTTAGGTTTAGGGTTAGGTTTAGGTTCAGTGGTTTGGGTTAGGGTTAGGTTTAGCGTTTATGGTTAGTGTTAGGATAGTTTCAGGGTTAGTGTTAGGGTTGGCGTGTCAATTGTTCCAGGGTATGGAAGTGGATGGGGTTTATACGACTATCTTTATCTGTGGATGAATATAAAAGTTTTACAAATATTGAGAGGATTACAAGTGTACTGAGATGACGTTCAAGCTCCAGCACAAGGATGGTGGTGGATGGTAGTATGTGGAACTTCCATTTCTAGGACGTTATTTTAATTTTTGATTAATTCTCATTGCTTTCATCTCTGGGTTTGTTCAGCTCAGCGCCTCTGCAAATTAGATTTCTATAGTTTCTGAGTTAGACAACCATTATAGTATGCAGAGAGATATGCTGCTGAAGTCTGCATTTGCATCAAGTCCATATTTATATTCACCAGGTGGATTATGGCTAGGGGAATGAAAGACTGCTCTGCTACTTTCCCGTGTTGTGTGCTCTCTGTGGCCAGATCTTTTGTCTTCAGAGCTGTTAGTTTAATACTTCTTTTGCTAGAGTCACTTGAAATAGATGTCTTATTGAGCAGCTAGGGTATAAAACTGGAGTAACTTTGAAGTGACTTACTGCAAGAGAGAACGTCAAGTTCCTGTTCATCTGTAAATGGAGAGATGTAAGATGAGAGTTTTGATCCAGCCTTTAAGTGGGCTTTAAATTAAGCAACTAACATTCTTAGCATAACTTTTTTCAAAGCCATTTTCAGCAGTTTTGTCCTGGATAAGTCTGAGACTTGGCATAAAAAGAGCAAATCTTTCAATGATAATTAGATAGCCAGGCCTGGCTAATCCAGGTTGTTTATAAAGCCAATGTCAGATTAACAGAAAAGCCTACATTGTTGACCTATTGGTTTGCTTACATTTTAAGCCTTTGTATACCTAGACGTCTGGATGAAGCATCTGTGCATTAATGGGTCTCTGTGTAATAATAGTTAACTGAGTCCTTTTAAAACCTTTAGACTGCTGTTTAATGTGAATTTACAGGTGTTAAGTGCTTTGTTGTTGATAAAATTGTAATAAATATACTAATTGCTATTGACAAATGCAGAATCATATTTGAAACAGTACTGTCTTGTGCTCCCTGATTCTTCAATCAACTAAGTTGGATTCCTCAATTTTCATTGTTTTTGTGAGTTCTCAGATCTAGCCGCTTGCTGCTATTTTCAGTCTGTTCTTTAAGGAGTGTTGTTTAGGTTTTAACTATTTATAAAGGCCCTGTAATGTATGTGCATTTTGGCTGTTCCTACCTCTTACTGGAAACTGCCACTGGAGTATTATCGAAACCTAACTGGTACATGAAGTCTCGGGCTGTGTGCCAAAGCAAAGTACAGACCGGGGGTGAGGAGAGGTAGGAATAACTGGAATGAAAAAGGTCATATTCTCAGAATAAGTCGCTGTAGCTTGACATAAATTTGGGAATTGCATCTGTTAATGCTAGTACTGAATTTGGCATAAAATAATTTCTGGTTCTCTTCAATCTAGAATTCAGTTCTATAACTCTTCTGAATATCATGTGGAATTCTAATCTTGAACCCAAGGGTCTTGTTTCCTGTATTGCTCAAAGCTGATGAATTAATGTGGTTCGCTGCCTAAGTCAGAATACTTGGAAAAATTATTTGTGCATTTAAAGGGTTTGAAGTACTAAGGACTCCTGAAGTGAATGTTGTTATGGCAAGAGCCTTTAATAAAGATTTTGTAAGATAATAATACTAGAATAAATCATTAAAACTATAGTTAATGGATATAGTGACTAGAGATATGAGTCTCTTTTGAGGCCATAATTCCACCTAGGACATAAACCAGAAAAAAAATAGACTCTGCTATATAAACAACTGATACAGTTGAGTCTTTGATTCTTTCTGGAGCCTTGCAGAAGACATGCAGTTTGCAGGAGTAGGACATTGATGACTTAGTGTATGAAACTGTTGAGATAAATCCCCTTTTAGCATATCTCATCTTACTGTTCTTATGGATCTGATAATCTTCCATAGCAGTAGCAGTGAGTACTTATGCTACTGGAGTTAGAAAGTCTGGACTAGTTTCTGTTGTTGTGTTGTTGTATCAACAGGAGAAGATTCAAGGACCTTACAGCTGGGTCTTCTTTTTTTTTAAACTGTTCAACTGACAGCCCAGCCAGTTGCCATTCGATAGAGGGGATTGCTTAGTGTCCAAAAGCTGGAGAATGATTTCTAAAGTTTAAAGCATTTATTTATACTTGAATCTTTAGAAGTAGTGGAGTCAGGAGTGGGGGAGGGTGTGGGGAATTATATAACTGCAAAAACAAATATAACTGGAATGACATTTCATAATATTATGAATTAGACCAATGGAAAACTACAGATGAAGAGTGGCAGGAAATATATACAAACCCTGATTCTGTGGGAATCACTTTGTGCAGCCCTCCTGTCTTGACAACATGGAAAGGGACAGATCCTCAGTTGGTGTTACTTATTACTCAGCTGAGTCAGAAGAGTTGCAGTGATTACCAGCTTAGGCTCTGAATGCAGCCCAGCTGACTTCCAGCTTTCACTTGTGCATCTGATAATACTTTCATTACTGTTGGATATAAACATATGCCTGTCAGAAATAGGAAAATGCACAATTTTATTTCATTTTTTCCCTCTGCAGGAGTAAAGGCTGGCAAACACCTGCAAATCTTACTTTGTTTTCCGTTATTATTTATCTGTGCAAACTTTTGCTTACAAGAACATTCCTAGAAAGGGAACACTCAAATCTTTGCAAGAAGTGCTTTTGTTGAGTACCTGTGCATGATTTCATGTAGTCACTGTGAATTAAGTCATGCCACAAGACACAAACCAATACTGTATAGGACAGGGGAATGCATGAGTGGCAGATGCTTGATGAAAAACAGCCTAGAGTTGGCCGGCATTAAACTGTCAGCTTATTCATGCTATTAGGAGTTTAAACAATGAATAGCTGAATTAGCTATTTGTAGCAATAAATTAGCATAATTCTAGATTCAAAGTGTGGTCTAATGTTTGAAGATTTTTCTTATAAGCAATTATTTACATTCATTTTCATGCATGTTTTGCAAACTTTATTAGAATTACAATTTTGTAGAACTGTACACTTAAAAGTGTGAATCAGAACAACTTGTGCACAGATTTACACTTGTTTATTATCATTCCCAGTGCAGTTGACAACTTTTCAGGAATGGTTCCGTTGAATGCAACAGGATCACATATGGAATAATGAAAATATGGTCTAATGCTGAAACTTCAGTAAGAAAATGTTTCAAATGCGATAGCTAAACACAGGAGTGCAGCATCAGGTTGAGACAAGTGTTGCAGACATAAGGGGCGTGGATCTGCTGGTGGTCCTTGTATCCTCTGTACTTAATACAACTAACTTTCTTGGGCTTGTCCATGTTTTTCACATAAAGCACATTGTGGCAGTAACATTACAGACTTGCTGCTACTTTGTCGTAGGGCATTGCTGTCTGACTGTAATAACTGACCTTATTTCCTCTAAAGCTGAATCCTAAGGAGCACAGATATGTGTCATAATATATGTGTACCCAAGAGTGATGCAAAAGTTCTGTGAAAAATCTTTCTTACCTGCTTTGTTGAGATTCCCTGAATCTCATTTGCTACCCTGAAAAGAGGGTCATATTGTACTCAACTGCAGAGACAAAAACGGTTTCACAAGAGACAGCCTGTGAAAAGTTAGTCTTTCGGTACAGGTAGGTGTAAGTTTGCCTGAAGAAAGGATGTGGGAGACTAAAAAGTCCATAGGCTTCCTGTAGTACTACCCAGAGCACACGAACTGGCAGTCACATAACACTTTTACAGTCATGTTGCTGCATTTCTTCAGTGTCTTCCAAGTGTCTCAATCCACCTCTGCCTATGGCTTTGCAATGTTGTCCTTTTTTTGTGTGATCTTGCACAAGTATGGCCAACTGCATAAGATGATTTGAATGTTGCCTAGTAACATTGATGCACAAAATAACTCTCAGAATATTCTCTACAGGAATTACTTGCTTAAAGCTTATTAGACTCAGGGAACACTTAAAATGCATATTTCAAATATACATGGCTACATTAGTATGCTTACTCATTTCTTAAATTCTAATGTGAGGTAACAGATGCTGATAACATTGAGATTGGCCTCATTATCTACAATATGCCACTCAGGCTGCCTCGGCGCTAACAGTCAGTGTATCTGTGATAAGGGTAAAATGATGGCCATTTATAATTTTATCTTTTATTTGCAAAATATGTTCTGTCAGCACTATAGACGTGAATGTCCCACTGCTCTCTTGTAGAATTCATATAATGCAAGAGATGAAGACTTTATTCTTTTGCAATGTTTCAGTTGGCAATTCCTTTGCTTGTCAAATGTGTTTCTGAGCATTTGAAACATGAAAAATATTTGAGAGTAAAATCCTAATTATAAAATATTTTAGATCATAGAATTCCTTTTGTCTAGTAAGCCATGATAATCACTCTATACCCCAGGATTCTCTTACAAGAAGTAAACAGGCTTAAACATTTTGCCTTCACTGAATTACTAAGACCTGGAAGGTCATGTCATTGTATTAAACTACACTTTGGGTAAAGCTTCCAAACTGACCATGGTGAGCAGTTTAAGTAAAGGAAAAAAAAATCCAAAACAAAACCAACCAAATAAAAAAACCCCAAGTGCAAAACACCTGAAAGCCTCTTACTGGTCTGATGAAGGCGTAACTGAGGATTCAAAAGCTTAAGAGAAAGTTTGAAAGGCAAATGGTGACTAGGAAAGGTCACTGTATTAAAAAAAAGGGGAGGCGGAAGTAGCACAACTCTAACACTAAGCATGAGGATATGGAGTCAGTAATGTTTTCTCATCTAGCATTTTTATCAAGTAATGAATTTATCCTGTTTGTAGCAATTCCATATCCTGCAGGAAGAATTATGTCAGTAGAGTCTCAGAAACTAAGTTCTGGCTTATTTCAATCTCGCATATGCAGCTGAATTTACCCCCTGATAAAAAAAAAAAAATACTGTCCTCTCTTCATCTATCTGTCGAGGTTCCTAGTAACTGCTATTAAAAAATGTAATGAACTGAATATGGCTTTCTCAGTAAGGCTCTGAAATTTTCTACAGTAGGTACAAATCTGATGCAATTTGAATAATGAAATAAGTTTGGGGTTTGTAATTTTAGCTGAAGTTGGCAGAGTGAAATATCTCACAAATGAAAAGCAAACTGAGGTAGCTCAGACTAAAGCACAGATAGTTGTGGTAAATGGAAGTCAGCAAATTTAAGCTAGAAATGATAGGTAAACTGCTAATAGTATGGATAAATGAAGAGTTACAAAATGTGCCTAAAAGTCCTCAGTGGACTTCATGTATTTTGTCATCTTTATTCCAAGACTGGCATCTGCTCTAAAGTTTTTGAATAGGTAAGTTTTCCTCCTCTTTAACACAGAATGTGTGGTGGTATTGTGTTGTAGCCACAGAACACTGACCCCTGGAAAACAGTGTTGCTATCGGGATTAAGGGAATGGGGGAAGGTGAATTGCTGAAAGATTATATAATGCATCATGGTATAACAAAGCAGTGCTGTGGCTTCTCTCTGGTAATTTTTGCTTGACTAAGTTGATGCCAGCCATGGGAAACTGTGCCTTTTCCTTCAGCTCTGTGGTTTGTCCCTGCCTACCTAGGCTATGGCTTCCTGCATATACAGATATTCTGCAGTTTGAAGTATAGGAGCTTCACACATTTTCTTGAGACTGCTTAGTGTTTCTGTGTCACTTATGTGCACACACTGCGAGTCTTGGCTGCCAGCTGTCAATAGTGGTTTGTAACCAGAACACAGACCAGAGGGGTCAGAGTCCTAAAATGAGGAATGTCATGTCCTGATGTGACTCAGCTTGGGGTGTAGGAAGCTGTCCAGGCAAGGCAAACTCTGTGCCTACCTCAGGATGTGCTGTTGTTGGGTTTTGACACATACTATGGAGGGGATGTGGTGTGTTATAGTGATAGGCTTTCTTTTTCTGGCTGCAGCGGATACAGGCTGAACTGTCTGATAAGGATGCTGAGCTGACATTTAGCCGTCTCAAGCAATGGTTTCTGATTCTCCTCCTCACCCAGACCACGTTGAGAAGTTTAACCTGTTAGAATAGGAGATTGCATTTAAGCTACAGTAAGTAAGGACTTTGCCTGCTGTCAGTATGTTTTGCCTGCGATAAACAGCAGTCCTGCACAGAGCGCAAATCCATTTGTCTTGCTTTCTCTGAAAGAAGGTTACCTTTGTTTCACCCTAGAGTGCAGAACCTGTTGCCTTTAAATACTTGATAATAACACAGACCATTTCTCTTACCAGCATTTTCAGCATCTTTAGCACTGTGTCCCATTTTCTAAATGCCATGTACATGGGTTTATTAATGTACCAAAGACGATAAATTTACTTGGGGAACTATTTTCAGCCCAGTTCACAGTGCTGCTTTTATTTACTGGTGGGCCTCCCTATTTCTTTGCCAACATTCCTGTATGTTTCTGGTTCTTATTTATTTTTCTAATGCTAGTTTCCTCTCATTAATCACTCTAATCCTATACCAAAGTGATTTTCTCATATTAAAAGAAATCTCTTACAGGGCAAGGACCTATGTACTTCCCGAATGTATTGTAATATCTTAATTAGCTACATATTAAAAAGCAAATTACTTGATTAGGTCACTTACTATTTCTGTCTATGGCAAACTAGTATCTACAAGCTTAACCCTAGAGGCTGATTCTGGCTAGTCATACAGTATATAAATCGTAAGTGGCCACAAGTGTAAGAAGCTTTGTAATGCCTCAGCCTCCCAGCCCTGATAGGGCTCCTCCCTAGAGGACAATACAACACCTGGTTATCAAGTATGAAAAGACAGAGGTGTTTAGGTAGGTACATTTGTCTCCTCACTGAGCATAAGTTGAGCTGGCTAGTTCTGATTTTTGAGAACCTGGTCTGGACTAAAATAAGATTAGGATTTTTTAGCATTAGGTGACTGAAATACATAAAGCAATCCCTGTAACAGTTATAACTAAGCGTCATCTATATGTGGGATGGGGGAGGAGGATTGAGTTCTTCCTGCACTGCATTACATATTGAAAATCGGGATGAGTCTTGCTGCACTGCAGTGGTTTTACATCTCTTTGGTTTCAGAGAAGGAAAAAAAGTGGTCAGGAAGCAAATGGGCATCTAAAAGGAGGGGAATTATAGGGAAAGAATCTAAGACTTATTTATCCCACCTGGTAAATCTGTGACTGTCAGGTTTGGAAAAACTGTGAGTTATGAGGGTGGTCAGTGGAATTTCAGGAGTAAGCCCTTTGTTGAAGAAGAAAGTCACTCTTATGCCAAATGCATTTTCAAATTATTTCAAATTCTTTAATTCTTTTCTGAGGCTCATGCAAACAATTCTGTGGAATAAAATCACATTACTTTTAAAATGCACCATTTTATACTGAATGCCCAGGTATTTTAGAAGAGAGAAGAAGGATTATGGAGGGAAGGGTCAATCTCATTCCCTGCACAAAACCTTCAGCCTTACGTTGGGTTGTACCTGCTGAGCTCTGTGCACAACTATTGAGTATGCTCAGTACAGCTTTCAGGCACAGAGAATAAACACTTCCAGCAAATTTACTCAGGAGTCTGTCTGCCAAGTGGAGCCACCTCCCTCCTTGGTTGTTTATGAAAACGTTGTTTAAATGGGGAAAACAAGAGAAGAGCAAACAGATTCCTTGACCCACCCAGCACTTCACTCTGCAGTACAGCCACTCCTGCTGTGTGGGATACACCACATGACAGGGAGATGCTTCTGGGAGCTGTTATTTTAAAATATTGGCAGCACATCATTGGGTGGGACTGCTCTATCTCATATCTTCTTACAGTCTCCTACTAGCTGCATTTCCCTTTTTATACATCAGCTTGCTCTGGCTGTATCAGCTATAACATAATACTTGTTTGTCCTCTGTGTGACTCTTTTCATATGCTTTGAATGACGGTTGTTCTGTGGAGGATGTGCCAAAGACCAGTCACCAAATGTGACACTTGAGAGTCTCTGTAACCTCAGTGAGGAAACATCTCCAAACGGTATGGATGGCTTTTGAGACATTATTTATGGGACAAAGTCTGTCTGTAGCCAGATGCATAGACAATGTTATTCCAAATACAGATTATCTGTGCAAGGCATGATGAACATCACTGTGTTCTCTTGCTCCCTTGTAAAGAAGTGTAGCCAGAACTTCATTCTGAAGCTTCCTGCTGCACAGCTTACAACAGCTCACACTTATCTCTGAGCCTGGCAATGGGAAGTCCTGCCTTACAACATCCTGTTCTGTTCACTAGACAGAAACTTCCTGCCCTTTTACTGTTTGGGATGGTGGTTGTGTATAGGGAGAGGGAATGCAGAAAAGTGACAAGCATATGTAAATGGTTTTTCACTGTCTTGCTCTTTTGAATAGAAGCTAATGATATGTGCAAAGCTTCTTGCTATTACACAAGGTTGTTCAGTTCCAGTGAGGGAAGACCCTTTGCTTCCTGCTGGGTGTTCAGAAACAATGGATTAGTCACAGAAGGATTTTGCTTTAGCAGTTGTTTCTGTTGGCTGGCCTGCTCCTGATAACATCTCCTCCTGCTGTGTACAAAGAGTGCTTGGGCTAAGGGCTTTAGTATCTTGTATGGTCAAGGTTTTGTTTTAAAGGGTGTAGTAGCTTATTTTTAGAAGGAACTGAGGAGCAGCCATGTAACATTGAACTCTCCTATCCTGTTTATCACCTCCAAGCCCAACCCTTCTCCCAAAATGGGTTTTCAAGATGCAGCACTGTGCTGAACTACAAGATAAGATTTGGCAGTCAGTTTTCTGGTTTTGACAAAGTATTAGTTGGCACAGGAGTTCAAAAATGCACATTGCTTGGGGATAAACTGCTTAGGCTAATTCACACCTAGAATAATATCAGATAATAGCGGAGTTCCTTTACAAGTGAATTTGTTCTCCTCTCTCCGTATATTCTCTTAAATCTGCTGAAGTATGACTGCCATACCCACCACTGGAAAGGCTAATTAAGTCCAAGAAGGGCTAATCCACACCTTAGCTAAAAACACTTCTTAAAAAGTCAAATTCTTGGATTTTCTTGTCTTATGTATCTTGTCCTGCCTAATGTTTTGCTTCTGCTCTTGGCAGACTCCTGTAAAGGGCTTTTTCTGCATTGCAGGCAATGTAAGAGAAGAAAGTACAGGGAAAATTACTACTTGAGATCTGTCTAAGCTAGATGGATGGATACCAGCAACCCTAACTTGCAGAGTATTGGAGCTCCAAATAATCTAATTTAGCTGTCTGAGGAGCATATTTTTTTTAGACTTCCAGTTGTGTGCTCCAGGAGCATGACTTGAATGCTGTACAAGGAGCTGTGGGCTGCCTATATACATCTTTAGTATAGTTTCTTGAATAAATGCTGATAAGGAAACCTGCAACAGCCTAGATGCTGAGGTCTGTTGACTTTAATGATACCGTAAGCCCCTTATTAGGTGCCCTTCTTGAATTGGTGTCTGACTACTCCAGTACTTCCGAAACAGTTGGATTCAAGTCAAGAGAACTAAGAAAACTCAAAGCAAAGCCCCACCGCCTGTCTTAAGAGCAGGTGTTGAATATTCATATTGGAGTGATGGGCAGGAGGTACAGAAGACTGTAGTGTGTTCTCTATTGCTGTAAATGCAACTTTAAAAACATTACCAAAATCCTGTGCCTATCACTTTGTTTAATTTATAGAAATATGGCAAGCCTTTTTTGTTCCGAGTGCCATCCAGGTGACAGGGCTTGTCATTGTACAGGCATACCTACAAATGTTTATCTATAGTGTTTGAAGTGGATCTTCTAATTTTAGAAAAAAGACTCAGGAGAGTTTTAATCATTTTCTGCTTGCCTTCTGGAGAGGATTTTGCCATATGTGTTAGAAATGGTAGTTCAGCACAGAGCTCTGTGCCAGCCACTGTAACAGTGAACAGATGTTATCTAGTGAGGTTCTGAATTAATTGGAAGCACCAGCTCCCTGAAAGACTTGCATCCTGAAAGACCCTTTTCTCAAATGTAATTCAGTGCTGAATGCAGGTGGGAATGGGGTTGGGGAGAAGGTTAGGGATGCAGAGAACATGGTAGTTTTCCATTTTGGGGGCAAACTATGTTAAACTTGTCCTAGCAAAACTTTTCTATTTGTATCTTACTCTCAAAATTATACAAATGTTTGCTAACCAGTTATTCCAGGAGCTGGGAACAGAGGAATTGTTGCTCTCCAGGCCTTGCTAACTTTCCCAGCTGCATTTCCTATAGCAGGAGCCAAGGAAGGAACAGCTGCAATTGGCTTATAATACAAAGGGATTCCCTCTCACAGAAGTCATCCCATACTGCGTGGATTCATTAGGTTTTAAGTCTGCTTAGCGCAGAGTGTCAGACATAGGGCAGCTGTAACAGTTACAGAATCGGTTCTTCAAGGATAACACTAGATATAGAACAGCTGATTTCTGAGAACTGATGTTAGGACAACTTTTCTGATGTTTCCCTCTCGTGTTTTTTCAGTGCATAGTTCTTGCACATCCTGTTAAGCACTATGTATATATGGCTTGCAAATATCTCTAGTTAGAGTTAGTTAATACCATGAGGTTTCTGTGCCTTGTCAGCAGTACTGCCTCTGACAGTAATGCTCTACTGTCCACCAGAAATGATCTAACCTCCTGAGTACCGTATGAAACTATAACCTCTTCCTTAAAACTGTTCACCTAACTGAAAACAGTCTCTTTAAATAACTTTATGTATTGCCTTTGCCTTCTCTAGGTCTTATATTCTATGATTCTATGTGACCATCTTATTCCTAATAGTGACATAAGTAGCTATCCACCTGCACTGCATAGGTATTTCTCTTTAGTCACTCCTTCCATCAATCCCAGTGATCTCTTCTTGATCAAAAATAAATAATATTAAATGGGTCTGTTTCACAAAGAATTAGATTAGTGGCAGGAACAAAATGCAGGAGCAGTTGCTGTTTCTTCAAGAGGTCAGGTTGTCTTTTTAGAGGGAGAAGCCTCTAGCAGTACACCTACATTGTTGCTCTTTGGGTAAGATCTTTGGGCCTAGAAGAAGCTTGATACTAGGTTACACCAACTGTAATGAAAATAGAATATTTGTATATATGGGAAAACATCTTAACAAGTCCAAAGATTCTAGAAGACTGGTCAGAACAACTGAAATAGGTTGTGCTAAGTATTGCAATTTTATTGTGTATTTTGAACAACTAACATTTAAATGAGTGTTTGAATACACATCATGTGCATAAAAATTGTAACTAAATTTACATTACTTTTAATAAAAAAAAATACAGTGGCATATATATCAGCCAGTACTGCAATAGCTCCTTTTGCTGCTGGAGGTTGCCTTGTTCTTTGAGCAGTTGTTACCTAAGCATAAAAAATTCCTTCATGTTTTCTGATAGTTTGCTTGGAAAGCAGTAGTAAAACCTCAGTGCAAGCCACGTAATTATTGTGGTAGTAAATTGCAATATGATGCCCACACATTTTCTGGTGTTTAATTCCTGAAAGCTTTTGTTAGGAAACACTTTGTAATGCAGATCAACACAACTAGATTAGAGGTTTCCAAACAGGCTTTTGCTGTGACAGCACATGTGGCTACAGAAAGTGCACAGTGGGTGGAGTCCTGATGATAGCACTAATAGTTACTTGAAACTGTGCTGGCCTTGCGCAATGTTTCTGGTGGCTTCATTTGAGGGACACTGTGCTAGGCCTGATCCAACCTGAAGGTCTTTAGGACAGTAATTTTCATCCCATCTTTTGTCCTGTGAACTATAGAAGAGAACTGAGCATGGGGCAAAGGGATTTGCATAAAAACAGACTGCAAGCCAGTGATTACAGGGAAATACAATACACGATGGTGAGATGACTGTAGTGAATCATATCTGCTGCTATCCTATCTGCAAGATCCTTCATGACTGTGAGGGAGTAGATGGGTTAGCTACAAAAACACTGACTGCCACATTATCCACATCAAGCGACTGAAACAGAATGAGGCAACATTTGGCTAACACTGCTGCAGAAGCACATAGAACAGAATAGGCAAGCTCTCAGCTTACTCATTTGAAAGAAAGCTGGGTATTATTGCTGAAGACTTCCTTTTGGGCTGCATACATGCTATCAAAATAGCCTTATTTATCTTTCAAAGTAGCCCAGCCAGTGCTCCAGATATTCTGATCACCATGGTATCTTAACATTATGTTTATGCATATGTATCTTATGATAACATATGCTTCTATGAGGATAATTTTGATACCAGTGTTGCTAAAGGCAACACAGGAAAAATTGCCTGTGGCTTGAACTCCCTGTTGTTTTGAACTCTTCTATCATTGTTGAGCAGACCCACGGTCACCTTTGCAGGCAAAAGCCATTCTCCACAGTCTCCTGGGACACGCTGCAATAGGAAGAAATTTTGCCTCTGGAATTCCTATAAAAGAGGGTTGGCTGACACCTCTTCATCAATGCCAGCAGTCTCATGCTGCAGTGACTTACTGCTTTGAAAGTCACTGCTATTAAGCTGAGATTGGATATGCTTATTGGCAAAATTATATGAACTATAGTAGTGAAGTTTATGCTATGTATATTATGACTTTTGTTACTGCTGAAATTGATTATGTGTGAACTGATTCCCAGATTATTTATAAATAGCACAGTTTTCAGTGGGATAGAGATGATTTACACTTCCTGAGGATTTGGTTCTTTTTGTCTGGAAAACACTGGACTATGATGTTTCTGTCAGAGAGGAGGTCTATGTGGCAGCTCTGTTGGCTGGAGCACTAGAAGTTAAGTAATCAACTAACAGGCCCTTGAGTATCTGCAAGAAGCATTCATTGAGGGGAAAACCCTGAACTTGCCACACCAGTACCATTCACTTAAATGCCCTCTGACATTCCCTGTGCAGGTTTCTCTCCAGAACTGATGCTGCAGCATTAGCATCACACCAGTGATGCACTGACTTGGGAGACAAGTTTCTTTCCTCTTCTGGTTCTGAAACAGATTGCTAAAGTCCATTAAATTACTGCTGCTCTCATTTAGGTTGTAAAATTCACAGAAACTTGTAACAAATACAACTTTTCAAAATGCCTTTTTTTTTTTTTTTTCTCCGTAACCAGCAGTTGGAGAACAAGTTTTCTTATTAGGTGCTGTATTGAACGTGGATCAGCATGAAGGAAACAAATTGGTGCTTTATCTGCTCTTGCTGCAATTTTAAAAGATGTTTGTGCTTAGTATGAGAAGCTATGTGTGAGACATGACAGCCAAACTCAATTACTCTTTCATCTGTCCAGTCCACTGTTTAGATGCTGTTTGGAATATAAAAGCAAGTGAATAAACAGCAAGACTTTATTTTAGGTATTTACCTTTCCCACTGCTACTGTGTTTGAGATACATACAGTCCTTATGTAGCAATTATCTCAGTGAAAACAAGGTGTGCCTCTGGGAGATAGAATCATAGAATAGAATCATAGAATAGTTAGGGTTGGAAAGGACCTTAAGATCATCTAGTTCCAACCCCCCTGC